>ML260959.1:0-31704 GCA_005239495.1 Nicotiana undulata | reverse complement strand
TTTATAAAAAAAAAAAAAAAAAAAAAAAAAAAAAAAAAAAAAAAAAAAAAAAAAAAAAAAAAATAGGACGGAACCGAGGAAGTATGACACTTTTCAATGACATATCAATGACAAATCTGAGGCTTTTAGGAGAGCATCAGATAACCAAGTCTATTTTTTCTAAATGAATACACACAAGTAAAACATTAAGCACCTGGCGAATGAAGCCCTCAAGTGTTCCCAGCTTCCCCATTGCCATGGCCATTTGACCCATGTAATTGGCAACATTCCCCGAGGAGCCTGAAGGTCCAAGAGACCCTGCCAAGGTCTCAGCCAATGACTGCTGTAATGCGTCCATTCCCTGGGATAAAGCATCTTCCGCCTGTTGAGATGACTCTTGCAAGTTGTTGATTGCCAACAATTGTTGTTCAGTTAAAGGCTCTAACTGATTAATGAGAAGCTGCAACAATGGAGACAGAAATTAAGAAGAGTTTTTTTCATTTTTAGCCCAGTGGACGAAAATAATTACAGGCGGTAGCCCAAATATACAAAACATATAAAACTGATTATGTATCCCTATGTATATTATATGTATATTAATGTATATCATATGTATAGTTATGTCTATTTATGAATATATGTATATTCACAAAACATATATATTTGCCAGCTATTATTTTTTTGGGCAGCCCAAAAATGTAATTATCCCAATTAAAAACTAGCAGGAGGTATTGAGTTAATGAGAGCAAAGGGAGCACAAAATAACCTGTCTTTTGAACACCTCCAGCCCTTGGAAAGAGAAATAAAGGGAGCAAGCAAAGATTTTAGACATTTAAAGCTAAGAGTAATAAACATGAATTCTTCAGCAGGAGAAGATAACAGTCGAGGAAGAGGTTAAAGCAAGATTATTAGGAGAACATAGAATTTCAAGAGTTGTCCAGTCTATAACCAAGAACTTCTGTCTAGATAAGTATAGAAAAGTCTTTCATCAAGAAAGTGGCTGTAACTAAGGTCAGAAGTCGACTTGTCCTTTTTTTATTACTCCCTCCGTCCCAAAAGGAATGATACTTTTCGGATCTCATGAGTTAAACTTCTTAATTTTTACTGCAAATTCGGGCATAGAACCTAGAAGTTTTTTAAAATAAAATTTACATATTTGGGAACTACATAAAAAGTGGAGTACTATAAGTTACAATAGTTAACAATTCAAAATATTAAAACGGCATATGAAAAGTCGTGGTCAAAGACAACTCATTTGACTCTCGAAATACAAAAAGTATCATCCTTTCTGGGACGGAAGGAGTATTATTTAATGAGAAAGGTAGAAAGATTTATCCTTTATTATTCATAGTGAAGGTACACAATAGTAAATTTTTCATATGAAAGATTAAGCTGACTTACCGCATTGAATTCTAAAAGAAATCACCTCAATATTGGTGCACTCTTTTTTGAATGTGGATAACCACCAATTGTCCTAAACATCTAAACCATTCCGGGTTTTTTTTTTCTTTCCTTAATTCCATTGGGAAGGCGGGGGCTGGGGTTTCTCAAGCAGTGCTGTCACTTCTTGGAATGGAAGAAAAAGGCTCTCACCTTGAGAAGTTCTGATGAACGGAATCCACCCAACCACAAGAAGCATCTTTCTGCAGGAGTTTTCCACATGCCTGACAATATATGAAAAACATCAGCCTTTGCAGCATCACCTTTAATCCTGAATAAGTCATCGTAGTGCGCCAAGATGCCATCCACAATTATACGCAGTTCGCCATCACCAGCATGAGAACTTACAGCTCCCCTAAGCTCAGTAATACGCCGGTTGTGCTCTTCCAGCCATCGTGCATATTCTACATCAAACGCCAAAGCTCCTAAAATAGCAAATGTTAATATTACTTACTTTCTTGGAACCCAAAATGTAAACTACCCAAATACAAAATCAATTATAGTCTAATTATATTGATCAAAAGCAAAGAACCAAAAGGACATTATTAATCACAAAATAGTTTGGATCTGTTAATATGATCCCACTCCGCACAATTTCATTCCAATATTGGAAAAATAATGTCTTTCAAAGAAAATTAGGGTACTATAAAACAGAAGACACCATTTTTCATACTTATCCTACACCTACAGAAAAGTCGCTACTCTCTACCAAACTAACAAGGTTCCTGGCGAATATTGGATTAAATGCAAGTACGGCAACTACACCTTAATCCCAACTAGTTATATCGCCTATACAGATCCTGTGCTTCCACTGGGTTCTTCTCTAAGTTATGTCCACATCAGTTCTAAGGTATGTCATCCTTTTTACCATCTTCAATAATTATAATGTTGCACCAGCGGACCGGTTGAAGGTTTATGTTGGCCAAACCATCTCAGGCTTGGAAGTAGCAACTGTTTGAAAAGTTTAAGAGTTCACCATTTTGCGAAGCAAATAAGCTTACCATTTCCAGTCTTTGACTGTGATTGATCTCCTGAACTTGAAATAAATATGCCCTGCAGATGAAGAACAAAGCTTATCAAAATGTTTATCTTCTTTAAATGATACTAGCCAACAACTACATAGGTTACTAGTAGTTCTAGAGCAAGACGAAATAAATGAGGAAAAATAATTGCGCCAAACAAACCTGTTGCCGAGCTCGTTGAAGCTCCTGCTCTAGCTGTGTCAGCTTCATTCTACTACTCTCTAACTGTTGAACGTATGCCTAGGCCACCAAAAACCCAAACATATCAAATACTTGGTGTAAGTGAAGGTAAAAGTATGACAGCGGAGCGAAGTTAGACAGAATTCTGGTGGCAGTTCAGATGTATAGGCTTAACCATGCAAGGGAATGGCATGATGGATAAAGATGTGAAATGGATAAGGTAGGAAGATGCATAACGAAGTGAAAGACAAAGTACTACAGAATGTTTGCAAGACCAGCAACGCTATATCACAAAGAAAGCTGCACCTTTAAGGTCTGATATATCCACCAGTTCAGTTACGAAAAAGAGAATGTTAAGACGGCTGTACAATGACCACATCCAAACAGAAGGTACAAGTACAACAAATACTGGATAATAAGAGAAAAGGCGCCTAAGATAGTTTGATTGTGTTTTACACAGATGCGAATACCGTTCTACTAGTGCAACGATTACAAGGTGCTAAAAACGAACAAAAAACCCAAAATCATATGAAGCGAAGTTGTCTCAAAAGATCTACAGTCTTTTGAAATCAATGTAGACTTGGTCAAAAACAAAATAAAATATAAGCAAAGTGTGATGCCCCATCCCATTATTTACTTGTATGCATCACTTGTTAGTACTATTACTAGGAAGGACATGCATACTTATGAGATGGTATGATTATGGATGTGTTTCACCGCAAGGGAATGATGACTGATGAGAATACGTTCAGACTCACGTTGCTAATGTTTTGGTTGAGAACGAAATGAATTGGGGTAAATTTTGAGTGTGGAAATAGTGAGGATAAACTGTACTTCACACTTCTTGAACTTGAATTTTCACGTTATTAGAAAGTTGCTTATTTGACTAACTATAAGAACCTCTATTTTATATCGCGTATTGGGCATTAAGTTATAGATATTATCTTATTAGATTCAAGTTATAAAGTATTTTGCGGCACACATATAGGGATGTCATGGTGTAGTTATGTAGAATACTCTTACTATTATTTTCTTAAATTAATTATGAAATAGAATGTCTTACTCAGTTTGGTAGCATTAGTGTTAGTATGATATTCTTTTATTCATAGATAGAGTTTAACTGCTCTTTTGGCTTCGGTCTTTTTTATCTTGTTGTTGTTCCTATTTGTTGCCATTACTTTTTTTCATTCTTTTTCCCACCGAGGGCCTATTAGAAACAGCCTCTCCGTCATTCTACGGTAGGGGTAAAGTTGTGTACATTTTACCCTCCCCAGACCTCACATGTGGGAAATAACTGGGTTTGTTGTTGTTGTTGTTTAATTATGAAATGGAACAGATATTTTAGTATTTTGGGCAGCCACCCCTTTTATGTTTATCCAAGGTGATATATATACCACCTTTTGTGTCATAATCCTTTTCACCTCCATTCATTTCTTTACTCTTGCATGAAACTATCAAATTCTCCCGATAAATCAACCAGTTTGATTTGTTTTTGATGAACCCCAAGTTACTTCTCTTTTTTGAGGTAAGTTCACTAAACATGTTTGTACACTGCACATGTTTTGGTGTTATTAGCATATCTCCTTGAGTAAAACTCCAATTTAAATGACTCAAAGTGATATGGGAAGATAACTTGTAACTCTACAACTTTTATCTTTATTCCAAAACCTAATTATGTTGTTTATTCCCCGAAAAAAGGGAGTGCTGCCCAGATTTTCTATTTTACAAACCTTCCATGTGCTACTACTATATAGTATTTTGAGCATATCTTTTTGTCTAAACTCACATTGAGGTGATTTAAGACTCTTTAGAACCATAAGACATAACAACAACAACAACAAACCCAGTTTAATCCCAACATGTAGGGTCTAGGGAGGGTAGTCTTTACGCAGACTTTACCCCTACCTAGTGCAGGAGAACCATAAGACATAGAACTACAATTTTCATCGAAACCACAAAAGATAGAAGTAACTTGAGCTCTTGAAGTTCAACATAAATAAGTTTAGCTGGTGGATTTAATGGGAGAATTTGATAGTTTTCATGTAAGATTACCGGATTTTGATAAGAAGAAAAGAGGGTTAGGGTTTTTTTTTTGGGAGTTCTTTAGCTAGAAGGAAAGAAATGATAGGAACAGGAGTGGAAAATGGGCGGAGCGGGGCAGGGCGGATATGGTTCGTGTTGAAAACGGGTAATGAAAAAACGTGTAAATTATCCGACCCAAATACGGATAAAAACGGGTTAACCGGCGGATAATATGGGTAACCATATTATCCATGACTTCTTGCATATGATCACTTTTGGGAGAACTGTTAGTCTCCATAACTTGAGGAACCCCCAATTTGAGGCTTTACAAATATAAAAGTTAGAACCATTTGTTATCCATTGTTATCCATTTTCTAAATGGATAAATATGGTTCTTATCCATATTTGATCCGTTTTTAAAAAGTTCATTATCCAACTCATTTTTTAGTGGATAATATGGGTGGTTAACTGTTTTCTTTTAACCATTTTACCACCTCTAGATAGGAGGTAGAAAGGATTATTCCATATCATAAATGGGGTTGCTGCCCAAAATACTAAAATATCTATTTTATTTCATAATTAATTTAAGGAAATAATAGTGAGAGTATTCTACCTAACTACACCATGACATCCCAATATCTGTACCACAAAATACTTTATATCTTGACTTCAATAAGATTATTTCTATAAATTAATGCACAACACACTGATATAGAACAGGGAATCTTATCGCTAATCAAATGAGCAACTTTCCAATAACATGAATATTCAAGTTTAAGAAGTGTGAAGTAAAATTTATCCTCACTATAAAAGATATGGTTAATTGAAAATGCAAATATTAGTATAGTAATTTTGGGATGTTACATCTCTCTCCCCCTAAAAAAAATTTCGTCCTGAAATTTACCTAATACTAGTCTCGGAACAATTGTGGATATTGAATTCGCATATCCTCTTCTCGCATCCACGTAGCTTCCTAGCTAGAATGATTTCTTCAAAGCACTTTCACTAATAGAATTTTCTTATTTCTAAGCTCTTTTTCCTAACGCACCATGATTTGGATTGGCTCTTCCTCGTGTCATGTCGGGATTGATATCAAAAGAATCAGTAGGAAGAACATGGGACTGATCAGAACAATATTTTCTAAGCATAGAAACATGGAAGACATTACGCATTTTGTCTAACTCAAGTGGTAAGGCTAATCTATATGCAACTGGCCCAACTCCATCAAGTACTTCATAAGGCACAATGGATCGCAGACTAAGTTTTCCCTTTTTCCAAACCTCACAATTTTAAGAAGAGGATATGTGAATTCAATATCCATATTTGTTCCAGACTAGTATCACGTAAATTTCGGGACGAAATTTCTTTAAGGGAGAGAGAGTTGTAATACTCCAAAATTACTAAACTAATATTTACATTTTCATAGGAGGATAAATTTTACATCATACTATTGGAGTGAGGATAAATTTTACATCACACTTCTTGAACAAGAATTTTCACACTATTGGAAAATTGCGTGAACAGCGACAAGATTCCCTATTTTACATAGGTATTGGGCATTAAGTTATAGAAATAATCTTATTACGGTCAAGTTATAAAGTATTTTGTGGTACAAATATTGGGATGTCATGGTGTAGTTATGTATAATACTTTTACTATTATTTTCTTACATTGATTATGAAATGGAATAGATATTTAAGTATTTTGGACTAAGTTGCTCGGACACGAGTGCGGGTGTCCGACACAGGTGCGGATCTAGAGGTCGGATCTTTCGATATGTAAATTTTAAGATTCGGGGATACAGATCTTAGTACGGATACGGGTGCGAGGATCCCGCTAAAAATAATTAAAAAAATAAAAATCTCTCTATTTAATGAGAAATTTTGTGGAATACTTACGTATAGTTTGTAAAGTGTGGATTTCCTTTTTATTCTCAAGTTGTAGATAAGTAAAAGATTGATTTCCTAGATAAGATATGCTATTTTCTTAATTTACCCTAGTTTTAGTTCTGATTTCGGTAATCAAATTGTATCTCGTCTCGAAATTTTCTATCCGTCGTGGTCAAAGTACCCAAAATTGTTTGACCAGATCAGGTAAGGATCCCATACCCACACCCATACTAGTGTCGTGTCGACACGGTGCGGCACCTAAACTGCCATGTCGGAGCAACTTAGATTTTGGATAGCCACCCCTTTTGTGTTTATCCAAGGTGCTATACATCACCTTTTGTGTCAAAATTCTTTCAACCTCCTCTCATTTCTTTCCTTCTAGCTAAAGAACTCCTAAAAAGAAACCCCAAACCCTCTTTTCTTCTCATCAAAATCCAGTAATCTTACATGAAAACTATGAAATTCTCCCACTAAATCAACCAGCAAGACCTGTTTTTGTTGAACCTCAAGTTACTTCTATCTTTGTTTCCTGTCTCTTCACTTTATATCATTGTATTGTTATTATCTCAAGTATTGCAAGATATTCGCTAACAAGTAAAGAGAGTGCGCGTTCAAGTTTATATACAAACCTTGGCATTTTAGCATATAACAAGCTCTACCACAATCTGAGGAGTTCGAATCTTCTACGCCATAAATCAAACAAATTTGTCAACTTCCTCAAACAATTCCCCTTAGCTTATACAGGTGTATATGTACCTTAAATTACACAATCAAATACCTATTTAAATTCTGTGATTTCAGTATGTTGAAATGAAGTATAATGGGTGTCCAATGTGAACCTAATTGGTGAAAATCACAATAAATTTTCAAAACAGAAAATTTGGACAGCACAATTTCCCTGTACAGTGACTCAGTTTTGAGGAGTTAAACGGTAAAACTAGATTTTGTGGTCTTCATGAAAATTATAGGTCTATGTCTTGTGATTCTAAAAAGTTTTAAATCACCTTAACATGAGTTTGGAAAAAGGAAAAAGAAAAAGATATGCTCAAAATACTGTACAGTAGCACATGGAAGGTTTGTAAAACAGAAAATCTGAGCAGCACCTACCCTGCACCTCGTCCCCTTTTTTAAGTAATAAACAGCATAATTAGGTTTGGGAATGAACATAAAAGTTGTAGAGTTACGAGTTATCTATCCATATCACTTTGAGTCACTTAAATTGGAGTTTTACGTAAGGAGATATGCTAAAATACCAAAATATGTGTAGTGTAAAAACGGGTTTGGTTAACTTACCATAAAAGAGAAAAGTAACTTGAGGTTCAACAAAAACAAGTGGTTGATTTAGCGGGAGAATTTGAGAGTTTTCATGTAAGATTACTGGATTTGATAAGAAAAAAAGAGGGTTGGGGTTTGCTTTTTAGGAGCTCTTTAGCAAGAGGGAAAGAAATGAAAGGAGGTGAAAAGGATTATGACACAAAAGGTGATATATATCACCTTGGATAAACATAAAAGGGTGGCTGCCCAAAATATTAAAATATCTATTCCATTTCATAATTAATTTAAGAAAAGAATAGTAAGAGTATTCTACATAACTACACCATGACGTCCCCATATTTGTACCACAAAATACTTTATAACTTGACTCTAATAAGATTATTTCTATAACTTAATGCCCAATATCTATATAAAATAGGGTATCATATCGCTAATCAAATAAGCAACTTTCCAATAACGTGAAAATTTAAGTTCAAGAAGTGTGAAGTAAAATTTATCCTCACTATAAAGATATGGTCAATTGAAAATGCAAATATTAGTTTAGTAAGTTTTGGGTGTTACACGGCAAGACCCGTAATTATTCTCTCAGATACTTTGGTGCCTTTTGAAATGCGAATTAATATACTTCTAATATAAAAGAAGAAAATTTTGGAGTAACTTATTTGCAGATCAAATCTTAATTACAAAAGGATGAGAGCAATGCAACTGTAAGAGGATTTACCTTTTTCCTTAGACGACTCTTTCGTGCAGCTTCACGATTCTGAGCAAGCCTGCGAAGCGTCTGCACAAGAGAAGTTCAACATCAGTAGGATACTTTTTCTTTTCCGATCATGTTTTTTATCAAACTATAAATGTGCATAATGGAATGGTTGGAACCTTTTGATCTCTTGGTTTGTCACTTCCATCAGAAGTCACACTGGCCACTGGTTGAGAGTTTAGAAACTGCGCCAAGAATGATGAATATCAATTTCATTAAGAATGAGGTACAAACTAGTATGGTACAGCAAGATTCTGGAAAGTTTTGAGTAATTTGCTAGCTTGAAATCAAATTTGTGTGTTCTTTTCCAATATCTGTGAACTTAAAATTAGAAACAGGATTGCTCTTTTTTTCCCAAGTGTTCCTCTTACCTTCCTGAAGCTCTTTGATAGCAAGTTCTGGTTTTGCAAAACAGGAAAAGAAATCATGTTTCAAGTCATTTTAGAACATAGGGAGATGAGATAATAGAATATAACAGAAGAAAAAATCCATATTAACTTGATTTACTTGTCAAGCAAAAAAGCATAAAAAATTATTTACATTTCTTTGAAAAAGATAGCTACTTGAATTTCCAAATGGGAACCAAACTTTGAATGAAGATAACAAAACCAAAATACCATGCAGTTAAAAGATTATGTTAAGTCCAGAAAAGCTATAGCTGAAATTTGAACAATAAATAAGATAAGAAAGTAACGACAGATTTCAGAATTAACTGGTTTACCCTCAAGTTTTTATCATCTGTATCAGCATCCGTTGACGTGCTAGGACTGACGTCTGCCATCATGATCCAACTTTGCAGATGGTCACCGGGAAACTAGAATGACTCTCTCTGTAAAAGCACCGAATTAGAACACGACCTCAACACATATAGATGAAATTAAGTTGACAACTGTACCCAGATATAGTGCAATCATATCAAAATGCAGAAGAACTCCACCTATGTGAGCTTTGCAAAGTATACTAGTAGCGACTCCAGATAAGAGAAAATTAAGGAGGAGTATTGAAATGTGGCAATTCTCTGAATATTTAGCTTTAACAAAGAGAAAGCACGTCTATCTCCTAATTAATACTAAGCTTCAGCCCCACTAACATTGGCCATTAGATTTCATGCATCAAAAGTTAAATCACAGGTTACTTTCTCTTCTGTGTTTATTTTCCTTTTTCTTTTTTTAATTATTTCACATTGTCAACTGTAGCTTGAGGGCTTGAGCAGCAGTACACACAATCTAAAATAGAAACGACGACCTATAATCAGAGTTGGTTATATGAATCCTCTATGTCTATTTTCCTATAGTGCGCCCAAGGGTGTAGTCTAGCGGTCAATATAGTGGGTCCCACTAGGAGTTAATTTCTTCTCATCTGTCTAAACATTGGTGGTCAATCATAAGATACCTATGCTGATGGGAGGTAGCAATAACCGGTGGAATAGTCGAAGTGTGCAATATGGCCCAGATAGCACCGTTATTAAGAAAATGTCTATTCTCCGACAGTTTAGATCGATTTCATTCCAATACTCAATATATTTTCTTTCCGGACAAATCAGGAAATCCTATTTTTTAAGTATCAGAGCTACAGTTTCACATCAAGAAAAAAAAAATTAAATTGCTCAACAGTTATCAAATCCTAGACAGACATAACTTCTGAGCTAATATGATCAAGAATCATTTGCATCTCATATAAATAATATAGGGCTTTCAACACATTTGGTCAGTCCGCCAAAAATAAATACAGCTGCTAGGCAAATATAAAAAAAATATATACTACCTCCGTCTCAATTTGTGTGAACCTATTTCCTTTTTTAGTCCGTTCCAGAAACAATGACTATTTTCCATATTTGGAAACAATTTACTTTTACGCAATAATTTATAGTCATACAAAATATATAAGCCTCATTTTACACCAAAAGTTCAAAAATCTTCTCTTTTTTTCTTAAACTTCGTGCCCAGTCAAATAAATTCATATAAATAGGAGGACTGATTACAACAACAACAACCACCCGGTATAATCTCACGAGTGATGTAGGATGTACGCAGCTTTACCCGTACCCTGAAAGGGCTGAGAGATTGTTTCCGATAAATAGGAGTACTGATTATGTATAAAATATGTATACGATATATTATTATACAAAATATACACATTCGTCCGCTATTATTTTGAGTATTATATACTAATATAAAAAATTATTAATTCATCAGCTATTATTTTGAGGGCGGGTTAATTTCCCCAATAATAAAACCCAAATCAAATCTTCCCCCACCCCCCACACGCCCCATACCCAACAAATAAATTCAAATTTGCTAATCAAACTTCAAAAAACCAATATTTTCACGTTCCAGCTCAAAAAAAAAAACACAGACAGCCTTCTAGCAATTATATGGCAACTGAAGCGAAAGAGAGTTAAACGACTTACAGTTAAATAAACGAATGGCTTTAACAAAAAACCAAAGTTAGAGGAAAAAGATTCGGTGTTTTACTTCTGTTATTGTTTTTGCTTCTTCTTCTTCTTCTTCAGAGATTCAGTAAATCAGTGAAATCAATTGAAGTTTTTATTCAGCAAAACAACAAATCAAAAATGGGGATATTGATGAGTTGGTGTGACGTTCACTTCTTTGTCCGCTCTCTCTCTCTCTCTCTTACAAAAGCTAATTTTGACTTTTTTTTTGTCTGAGTGGATTCTTCTCTCTTTCTTTTTTTTTAATTTTTTATAACACCTTTAAAGCATTTAAACATAAATTTAGTTGAAATTTGAAGGAAAAAATATTGATTGTATTGAAAAATAGTTTTGACATGCATTTTGCTTGAAAAAAATTAAAAATTTTGTTGGTGGAAGAAAAAATTTCACCCAAAAATTAGCTTAGCTTAAACCAGTTTTTGGAACTTAAAAGAGAATTTATTATTTTTTCAAAAATTGATCAAAGTTTATGAACAAATGATATTTTTTATCTTTTTTTGAAAAAAATAATCGAAATCTATGTTCAAACGGGAGAAGAGTAACCTTGGGACAATGGTCAAGTTGTCTCCGGGTGACCTATAGATCAAGGGTTCGAACAGCGGATTCGGTCATTGATACTTCATGTTTGCATCGGGGTAAGTTGTATATCCCTTGAAGTGCGACCCTTTCCCGAATCATGCGTAAACGCAAAATACTTCGTGCACCATTTTTATGTTCAAACGGGGCTTAGTTTATACGAATCTTGATTAGTTTTATCAAGTAATGATAATTGCGAACCTTGATTAGTTTTATCAAGTAATGATAATTTTGCCCATCAAATTTTAGATAAAGAAATAGAAAGAATTTAATATTTTTATCTCCACTAAAATTTGAAATTGAAACATATATTTCTTCATCCACTTTAATTTTTAAATTTTTTTCTATTTTGGGGTTTATATTTGTCTTTTAGCTAATAATTTTGAACCTTTCTAGCACTGCCCGTTTAGTACAGCATTTAGTACATTGTTCGTTGCAAAGAACTTGTCATTCATATTCTTTAATGGCCCCTCATAATTAATATTAAAGGAGAGTATGATCCTAGGACCTTGTTCCGTGTGAGCAACTATAAATAGTGAGTTATGTTATCATTGTAAAGGGACAAACTTTCTAGCAAACTTACGTTATAATCTATTCAAAGCTTTATAAATTCTATCTTCTTGCTTTTTGATTTTATCGTTGTTATGCCCGGAAGCCCCGCTCCCCGAACTATTATTTATGCTATTTCATTTTCATCTCAAGGCTAAATATTGCGTATTTATTCAATTCTTTTATTATTTCATAATCGAATTAATTCACTTTGTATAGAAACACATATAAATTCAATTGTGCCGTTTTACGGATAAACACCCTTATTCTTAAAAATGTTAGAATTATTTTGATATAATCCATGCATGTAAAATGAAGAAAGAAGGCGAAATAAAGATATAAATTTCTATCAAATAATTGATATTTCAACTTTCAACTACAAAACCTTATGAATCTACTCGATTCAATTACATACATCGAAAAAGTATTCTTTTATGGATTAATAAAAATGTAAAAAAACTTAAATATCTTTTTAATTTTATTAGTTGCTTCCTTTTTACGTTTGGCAGCATGAAAAACATTTCCAAAGAGATTTTTTATCTTTACTCTACAAAAAAAAAAATGGAAATACTTTTCACTTGTGTTTTGTTAACAATTAAAAATTTAACGCATCATAGATTATTCGTTGCGATCAATTCAGGCATAAATTATTTGCGACTACATGTTTCCCGACCGATCATTTCCAATCAAAAATCCGTCGAAAAAGCTCGATTTCCAATCAATTTGTGACTGTTTTGACGATCGAAATTTAGCCATTTTCTAATAGCGACGTCAAGATTCGACTAGTTTGGATTTCTGAAAAACATAAGATTGTCCACATTTGGATAAAGACAAACTGGAATCAGCAACATGAAGTATGCTATGACAAACTTATACGGGGTGTGAGGCTAAAAATATAAGTACTTGTTTTCATGTTTATACTAACTCAAAATAAGATGCATATTTTATATTTTTTAACTATTAAATTATAATTATTTAATATACTATCTCATCTTAATCTATAACTTAATCATAATAAATTAGTATGATTTAATATAAATACCTAAATTTTTATTGTTGCAAGTTGTGGCATCCCTTTTCATGCTACAACTTTAAATATTTGGATAAATGCATCGACCATATAAAAATTATATTTTCGTTAATGAAAAAAGAAATTACACGTATTTAATATTAATAATAAATGAAAGATATATGTCTTGCATATATATTGTTATCGCTTAACCATGAGTGAATATGATTTATGTTCTCATTTTAGTTCGTGTTTCTTAACTTTAAATTGTTTGATTTGACGTAAACACTATATACAAGTAAATATTTCTCTTTGTTAAGCCGCCTTCATATGAATTTTTGAGTTACGTAGGCTAATACCGTCTAATATTTATCTTTGCTAGATATTAGATAATTTTTAGCAGAAAATTGAAGTTATAATTTTATTTTTTTTAACTTAATACTCCTTCTGCCCCAATCTATGTCGATTATTTCAATATAATTAATGAATTTTACTCAATATAATAGTAACTAAATTATATTTTTACTAAATTATATTTTTGTAAACTTCTAGGTTGCAACAAAAACTAACTGTAATAACTAAAAATAATATACTCACTTCGAAAAGCACTCTGAGCCTTCCCTATTGAAAAACAAATTTTCTTTTTCTATCCAACGAAAATTTACTAGAAAATTTATTTAACTAAAGAAAGATCCAAAATTAAAAAGAAAAACCTGTTTTTTTTCCTCCTACAATCTCTCGCAATCAATATTTAAGAAATGACCTCCTGTTTCCAACATTGGAATCATCAAATTAACAATTTATGATGAATATTCTCTCTTTAAAAAATTATTATTTCTTTTCTTGACCCCTCCAAATCCTCATTTTCTTTCATGCTTTTCATCATCATGCCACTCTCAATCCCCATCATTTTGCCACCTTTTTCACTCATTTGGTTCTAATAAATGTATTCCATCATTCTAATTTCCTTCTCCTTCAATCTTTTCCTTTAAAATAAAAGCGCAATTATTATTGTTGTTACTGCGGATGAATTTTTTTCTATTTAGGATCGAGGCATAGTTATTATTGTCGTTATTGCTGAATCTTGTAGCTGTTTGAGATTGAGACGGAACTGTTGTTGTCGTTGTTGCTAAATCTCTCTCGCAATCGTGTTGTTTATTTTAAATCCTCCATTTGGCATCGAGGTGTAACCATTGTTGTCGTTGCCGTCGTGGTTGAATTTCTCTCTAATTTGGAATTGAGTCGTAGTTGTTGTTATCGTTGTTGCTGATTCTTGTAGTTGTTTGGGATTGAGGCGTAATTGTTGTTGTCAGTGTTGTTTTTTGCTGAATCTTATAGCTGTTTAGGATTGAGGCGTAATTATTGTTGTCGGTGTTGTTTTTTGCTGAATCTTATAGCTGTTTGGGATTGAGGTGTAATTGTTGTTGTCGTTATTGTTGCTGAATCTTTCCCATTATTGTGGTATCTCTTCATCTTCATTTCTTTGCACTTTATCCCCTAATACAATGGGGAATTGTTGCTCTGGTGGAGAAGAACCAAATGAAATTACAAACAATGAAAATGGACAAAACAATAACCCTAAAAATGAAGAAAATTCATCATCTACACATAATCTTGATTCCACAACACCAACAAAAACAACCCCTCCACCTCAAACAACGACGACGACGACAACAACAAACCCTAGTCCTTCATCAAAACCAACAAAACCATCACCAATAGGGCCAGTTTTAGGCAGACCAATGGAAGATGTTAGAACAACATATACAATAGGAAAAGAACTTGGTAGAGGACAATTTGGTGTAACACATTTATGTACACACAAACAAACAGGAGAACAATTTGCATGCAAAACAATAGCAAAAAGAAAACTAGTGAACAAAGAAGATATTGAAGATGTTAGAAGAGAAGTACAAATAATGCATCATTTGGCAGGACAACCTAATATTGTGGAACTAAAAGGAGCTTATGAAGACAAACATTCTGTGCATTTGGTCATGGAGTTGTGTGCTGGAGGTGAACTTTTCGATCGAATTATCGCTAAGGGACATTACACTGAACGTGCAGCAGCTTCATTGTTAAGAACAATTGTGCAAATTGTTCATACTTGTCATTCTATGGGAGTTATTCATAGAGATCTTAAGCCTGAGAATTTTCTACTTCTTAATAAGGATGAGAATGCTCCTCTTAAAGCTACTGATTTTGGCCTTTCAGTATTCTACAAGCAAGGTATTTAAATCTATAACTAAACTTTTACTTTTTAAAATAATGATGGTGTGCGGGCCGGTTTGCCATACTTCGACTATTTTATCGGGCTTGTTATCTCCTACTAACACATGTATCTTGTAGCTCTGTCCAAAGGCGGATTCTGGATTTAAATTTGATTGGTAAACTGTTAAGTTTGTACCATTGAGTACAATGGCGGAGCCACCTTATGCTAAGGAGTGTCGATTGACACCCCTTCGCGAGAATATTACATGGTGTACCTAGGTCAAAAGATTATTTTCATGCATGTATATGAGCCCATTTGGACATAAGAAATTTTTCAGTTTTTTCTTTACTTTTTCCCGAAATTAGTGTCTGGCCATAAAATTTGTAATTTTCACTTGAAGATGAATTTGAAAGTTTTTTAAAATTTGAAAAACTTCAAAAAAGTTGTTTTTCAACATTTTAACTCAGGTCACTCACAATACTTCAAAAATAATCCAAAATTATATTCATGTCCAAACACAACTTTTCAAATACCATTTTCATGTGAAATTTTATTCTTATGTCCAAGCGCCCACTATATGTTGACAGTCACTTAGCTTCTTTGTGTATTTAACTTCTTTATTTTTTGACACCTCTTAGTAAAATTTCTGGCACCGGCACTAATTAAACTATAGTGATTGTCATATATGATATATTTGTTATGTTTTATGCAGGAGATGTATTTAAAGACATTGTGGGTAGTGCATACTACATTGCACCTGAAGTCTTGAAAAGAAGATATGGACCAGAAGTTGATATATGGAGTATTGGGGTTATGTTATATATTCTTCTTTGTGGAGTCCCTCCTTTCTGGGCAGGTAAATTACACATGACCTTAATGTCAAATTATTGGCATCCAAATTACCGATATTTATGCTAAATCAATAGATGCATGATTTGTGTCTTTTATATGTATATTTATTAATTAATCATTGTTAAGTGACATGTAACATCACTTTAAGTAATAACTTCCGAGGTTAACTTTCATGGTTCCGGTAAATATTAATTGCGGTCAAGTACCTACCCATTTACCTTTTTCATCATCTTTTTTACACTGAAATAATAAAATACAAATGAAAATAACCTCTTGCAAAAATTAAGGTGAGAATATGTAATGGACCCATCGAGATCGCGACCCTTTTTTTTCTAATAATGGTTGTGTCTGGGTCAGCTTGCTTGCACCTCATACTAATTCCGCGGTATATCTACCCCCTTACACCAGCAACAAGGTGCCAGGTTACTATGTTCACCAAAGCTTGAACAAATTAGAAGAAATAACCTAGTATTTTTGCCCTTGTTGGGATTTGAATCTGAAATCTAATGGTTCTCACCCACTTTATTGATCATTAGGTCACACCCTTTGATGCATGATCCGACTCTTTCTCTAACGTGCATAGCAGGAGTTTAGTGCATTATCGAGCTGTCAGTTTCAATAATAAAGATACAGAAAACTCTAGTTATTGTACGTAATATAACAAATCTTATTGTGTCACTCTTGCCATAGGTTAAATTCATTGAACAATTAAATCTCTTTTATTTTTTCAGAAAATGAAAATGGAATATTCAATGCAATATTGCGGGGACATATTGATTTTTCAAGTGATCCATGGCCTTCAATTTCCAGTGGAGCTAAGGACCTTGTCAGGAAGATGTTGACCATTGACCCCAATCAGAGATTAACAGCTATGCAAGTCCTCAGTAAGTAATTTACACCCACAATAAGTGATTTGATCGTGTAAATATTTGTTTGCAACATCAGTTCATACAATTTAAACTTTTTAAAAAAAAGGGGCAGCCCCTTGCACAGTATCTTGTATTCATGCAAGATCCGAGAAAGTGTTGTACCTCAAAAGGGTGTGATGCATACAACTTACCCTAATGCAAGCATTAGCGGTTTTTCACGACTGAGAGAAATTCAAAAATAGCCAGATTTACAAGTGGTCATTCAAAAATAGTCACAATTTCAAAAGTAACCGAAATTTAGCCACTTTTCATATAAAGATAAATCTGAACGAAAACACTGTTCAAAATCAGAAAAATACTTCAGCATAATATACTGGAGTTCCAGTAAAATATATTGGACTTCCAGCCGAATATACTCGAGTTCCAGCATAATATGCTTGAAGTTCATACACAAGTGCTTCGATCTCCAGCATATTACGCTGAAACTTTCCGTGTTGCATCAAAATGGTGGCTATTTTTCAATGACTTTTCAAACATTGACTATTTTTTAGTGACCAATCCGAAAACTGACTAGCCCCCGCTATTTTTACTCCACGACTCAGCCCCATGACCTATAGGTCACGCGGGAACAATTTTACCTTTGATCCAAGTTCACCATCATACAATCTAAACTCTTCCAAGTATTATATAATCAAATAACTTATGTCCTTTGCACTGACGATATAGAAGATTATTTACACAATTAAATCATTTATAAGGTAATTACTGGTAAATCTCTATGATAAGCATTATATGTCGTCTGCTAAAAATGAAAACATTACACCAATTTGTAAAAAATCTTTCACTGTCAGTGTATATTACTCTTATTTTCTAACATTTCTAATTGTTGTGTATTAAGATCATTCATGGATCAAGGAGGATGGAGAAGCACCAGATACACCACTGGACAATGCTGTATTACATAGGCTCAAACAATTCAGAGCTATGAACAAGTTTAAGAAAGTTGCTCTTCGGGTAAAGAATTTTTACACGTTCAGTATAATTTAACTTGTTGCGGTAAATTATTTGTCTTATATTTTAGTTTTACTAGTCCCACTTATTATGGACAATTATCTTTGAGGTAATATAATAGAATACAAATTATTTTACCCTACCAGTTGCGTCAACGCCTATAACGATGGGCTAAGCTGCTGGGATTCGGGTCGGGTATTCTATACTGGAACGGATCCGAGTATCGGCTTCGGTAAAATCTAAATTTTAAGATTTGGGGATGCGGATCCGAATATGGATAAGGGTGCGGGATTCAGCTAATACAAAATAGAGCTATAAAAATATTGTAAATTTTGAGAGATATTTTGTGAAAACCTTACATAAATATCGTACAATACAATCTTTCATTCTCCAAGATGGACATTATTCTTTCATTGTTCTAAATCTGTTTTATTTTTTATTTTGAGAAATGAAAATCTCAATTTCTCTCCCAAATTTGTCGATGGAGTCCAGTCAAAATGTCCGAAGTCAGTTGACCGCATCAGGGTATCCCGTCCCGATACCAATATTCGTTTGACGTGGACGGCATCAAAATTGAAGAATCCGCGCAACTTAGACTATAGGTGCCAATCAAATTTTTCTTGTCATTATTGACCTTTAGGCACGAGAATCAGACTTTCAGGATCCATTTTTTCGGCCATTAATAGCCATTTTTCTTATAATAAATGAAGCAAAAATATTGTTATGGACTTAAAAGTATATTAATTTCATGTTAATTAAGTAATAATACATTTAAAGGTATACAAAAAGAACTCACTACTTTAATTTGGGGATATTTTTTCAGGTTATTGCAGGGTGTTTATCAGAGGAAGAAATTATGGGATTGAAGCAAATGTTCAAAAGCATGGATGCTGATAACAGTGGATCAATAACAATTGAGGAATTAAAGCAAGGATTAGCCAAACAAGGGACTAAACTATCAGATTATGAGATTAAACAATTAATGGAAGCTGTAAGTTCTACTAGTTCTTTTAAATAATCGTGGTGTCGAGTTCAGCCTGTGTGCATCCGACTAATTCTACAGAGTAATTGCTACTTCCCCCGAGCAATTCTTCAAGCTTAATTTTCAATCAATTTTTCTCGTTCTATCTCGAAGTATCCATTCACTCAAATTGCTTATTTCGAGTTTTTTCTTTAATCTTTGATTACTCGACAATTTTCATAAGCACAAACTTCGCTTTTTTTTCGGGAAAAAATTCTTTCACAAATTAAGCCATCTTTTTTCTTTTCGAAAAAAGAAAAATAAGTCATCATTAGATCCAAATTAAGCTTCCATAACTCGGATTTTTTTCAAATTCAGGGCTTATTCATTTTTTATTTGAGATACAGAGAAGTTTTCTTGGTATAGGAGTGAATAGAGATTATACAGTAGTGATTTTATCAAATCCATAGCGTCTCCACTACCATATTTCCTTTTCATAATTGTTGTAATTATGTTTACCCTAATATCTTCGTACACATTACTCTCCCCATACCCCACTGGTGAGATTACACTGAGTATATTGTTACTTTTTTCTAACTACCTTTTTTTTATATATTTAGGCTGATGCTGATGGAAATGGGACCATAGACTATGAAGAATTCATCACAGCAACAATGCAAATGAACAGAATGGATAAAGAAGAACATCTTTACACTGCATTCCAATATTTTGATAAAGATCACAGCGGGTAAGTTCCATAATTATGATATTTATCTGCAAAGAAAGAGAGAAAAAAAATGAAAACCTGATAATTAAGTTGGGAAAATAAAGACTAATTTCCTATTTTTCTTATTCTACTTTACATTTTTTCAAAATTCGGTTCGTTCCAGTCGTGGATCTCCTGATGGCGGCTAGCTGCTTTCTGCTCTCCTTATTAGTTTAGTGCCAACTCCGCTAGGTATAGGTAGGGAGTCTTCTACAAGTCGCATTACTGGTCGATGACCTGATTTTGGAAGCAGTCGAGATGCCTTTGCTGGGGGAACCCTTCCTTGCATTCTTTTATTGTATTCGATTCAATCGCCCATGATTGAGACAAAGGTAGATGAGAAGAAATTCTTTTTCTTTTATAGTCTGCTGGGATTTTGACCGGATACGAAATCACTGGTGCTCGATCTAGTGATATTTTTATGGGGATCCTATTTATCGCTAGTCACCTAAACTCCATCAAACTCCTCAACAATATCAACAAGATGTCGTGACCGCTTAGGCTTGGGTTATTTTGTCATAAAAGAAAGTTGATTTCGTGGGTTCATTGATTAGTACACCTCCGGTGCTGGTAAGGCCGGGACCGTGGTCGTCCGTCTCCGGTTTGCCGGCCGATAAGCATTAAGTGGTAAACATTTTACACTTTAGGTTTTACCATACTGTACATGCAAACATAACAAATAAAACCAAACAAAGATAGTTAGCATAGCATTTCTTTTTCATTTCCAGGGTAGTTGGCAAGAGCTATAACAGCTTACGATGCAATTGATTCGGAAACATACGCCAGGGCGGTTGGGTGGGAAGTCAGATCAGGCCAACGGTCCTGCTCCTACAATGCCTATAGACGAAGTGCTTCGTTTCATATCAATTCTTCGCTGCAATCGCTTCGATCCACCCCCTCGGTGAAAAACCGTAATACGCCCTGAGGAATTCCTACCAGGAGACTTCCCTGTAAAGTATTTGGACCCTTCGCTTGCTTACAAGTGGCTTCGAAGCTATAACCAACTGAGCTACCTGAACCACTTTTTAAATTCTATATTTTTTCATCGAAAAACGCCCAATCTAGTAAAGGGACAAATTCATGGATTTAATTCCTTCTGGTGTTTCTATAGAATCGGAAAATAATATACTTGAACACTATCCAAACTAAAGTAGAGAGCAATTAAATCTTCTTTCTCTTTAGTTTCCCCAGATTGGGCAACTCGATGCACAAAGCAACTCGCATTCACACAGGAGTTTGAGTTTTGATTTTTGTGGATAGTATTCCACCTTACTTAATATGTGCTTGTTATTTTTTCTTCAGATATATATCAAGAGAAGAGCTAGAGCAAGCTCTACGAGAATTTGGTATGAATGACGAAAATGATTTGAGGGAAATCATTGATGAAGTTGACACTGATCATGTAAGTCAAAATAACTAAATATACACATGCCAATACACATTCATTTTTTTTTTTCTTTGAGTTTGACTATGCTTTTCCTGAACCGAGGGTCTATCAGAAACAGCCTCTACCTTCACAAGGTAGGGATAGGGCTGCGATACACTATCCTTCCCAGACCCACTTGTGGGCTATGTTGCTCAGACTCTCCGAAAATGTGGCCGGATACGTGTCGGATCCTCCAAAAGTAGTGCATTTTTGAAGGATCCGACACGAGTGCGCCTACATTTTGGAGAGTCCGCGCAACATAGCTTGTGGGACTACGCTGGGTTTGTTGTTGCTTTGTAATAAATAATAAGTTCATCAATCAATATTTTTTGGTTTTTGCAGGACGGTCGGATAAATTACGATGAGTTTGTAGCAATGATGAAGAAAGGAAATCCTGAAGCAGCAACAATGAACCCAAAGAAAAGAAGGGATTCATTTGTTGCATAAATTTTCATCATCAATTAATGAAAAATGTCTCAAAAGAATGAAAAGACAATGATGTTAATTGTCTTTGTTGGAAAGAAGACCAAACTGTTACCTAGTAAAAATTTCAAGAACCATTCATGAGACTTTGTATATCAACTAAGAAACACACACACACACACATTTACAAAGAATAGATAGTAAAAGTCATGGCTATGTTGAGATTTGAGGATTGATAGGATCTTCTAATGCCAAACACAGTTTGGTTAAAGCTTTGATCTGAAAAGAATGGAGGTCTTTCAGAAGTATATATGTATCGATACTTCTGCAATTCAGAAAGTAGGTTTTAAAAAGTTTATTTTAATCAGTTACCTTTCGGATATTGTTCGGTGTAAACATCACATTCATTCACTCCAATTGTGTTTTGTTAGTACTTCGTTACATACCTAAACTCTAGAGATGTAAAAATGTGCAAATAAATTAACACACGGAAGAAGAAATATACTTTTTTCCTGTAACAACAACGCCCGAGCCCAGCTTGTCCACATCTCGACGAGTATATGGCATCTCCCATCAACACAGAAACATGCTTACTTTGTCCACAAAGCTTAAACAAATGAGAAGAAATACCTAGCATTTTCTTTTAGTCTCCGCCGCTGGAATTTGAATCCTGGTCTCCCATAGTTTTCGCAAATCATTGATGCTATGCCACACTCTTGGCTGCCAAAAGAAGAAATATATTTGAGACAATTTCTTGTCTGTTTTTTATTCCAAAAGAACAAAATAATTCATTGAACTTATAGCCTACTTTGATTCAAGACAACACAACAAGGTAACAAAATCAGGAAAAATAGTTGACCACTGCTGCTAAAATACAACGTATTATCCCCATTCCCCCTGCTGCTAGGGATCCCCAGCTTACCCACTGTGACTCTTCCTTTTTTTTTTTCATAACAGTGATTTTTGGATCAGTTTGCGTGCATCTCGATGGATTCATTGGATACCTGCGACCTCCGACCAATAACTCTGTCCACACCGCACTTCTGTCAAGCACTCTTTGTTATTAAAATCTTTAAATCATTTGATTAATTCAGCCAATGGTGCTCAAAGAATATGTAGTAGACATGATATGTGTACAAAGTCAAACTATTCATAAAATCCTACCAAGCTTACCCAACTTTCCATACAAAAAAATTTGTATCTGTACACCAGAAGTAAAATGAAACGAGAAGGAGTTACTTTATGCACCCAAGAGTATGGCCTAGTGGTCAATGAAGTGTGTTAAGAGCCATGAAGTCTCAGGTTCAGTTCTCCGCGGAGGCAAAAACACTAGGTCTCCATTTATCCAAGCTTTGGTAGATAGAGTTACTTGGTTACCTGTTGCTAGTGGGAGACAGCAGGTATCTCGTGGAGTTAGTCGAGGTACGCGCAAGTTGGCCCTGAGGTTACTTTATATTCCTTAAGCTCTGCTCAGTCCTTTAAGAAATCCTATTCCTTTCATCCGATATAATCTTAACAAGTCATAAACTGGCTAGTTTCTCTATTGCTTCAAACTCTGCCTCAAGCTTCCTCATATTCCGAATTGCCAACCATTCAAAGTTCAAAATCTTTTTTTTCTGAATTTTCATCAATTTCGGCATGCAGGACATATCTAACCAGTTGTTGACAGAGTTATCTAGATGGATGTTCAAATCTAGAGGTAATGAATAACGCGAGCTTTAGTGTAAGCTCAAAATTCCATTATCACGCAGATATTCAAGGAAGCTAAAGAATAACTTCAAATTTGTTCAATAAAAACCTCACCTGTGAAACTTGAAGTCGATTTACTTTGATTATCATTCGATGACGTGCAAATTCATCGTTGATGCCATGTGATCCTCGCAAAATTGGACTTGCTGGCTGCAAATTCATTCCCTTGAAGTTGATTTACATTGAGTATCATTCGATGACGTGCAATTTCATTGTTGATGCCATGTGATCCTCCACTTTCAACATTGGTTGCTGGCTACAAATTCATCCCATTGAAGTTGATCAGACTGCTTCAATTATCAGGGGATAACTAATTAGCAACTTCTTGATTGGCACGATATAACCTGAACTGTCATTATTTCTGGACTTAGCTAGACAAGTGATTACGTGAGGGCAATGCATAATACAAAAATATAAGAACTTCTGATTCACCAGTCTTTGTTCACTTCTCTAGATATGTAAAACACTGAAGCAAGTTACGATAAGGAATGAATAAAAATATCAAGTATGACACAATCCTTGTTGTAATTGCAAATGCATAACAGCAATTCACATGCACAATTCAATTAGCCAGCTCGCAGAACTTCTAGAAAAGGACATTTTTAGTTGTTGTGTTTTTGTGTCTAAAGCAATTGTTATTTTTTGGCAATTGTTATTATTTAGCAAGGTTTTAAAAGTTATACTCTAGAATTTATGTCCCAGTTAATTCTAAATCACAATTTTGAGTATTTAAGTCTGCGCTAAGGAATTTCAGTCTGTCTTCAACCCAGGAAAAAAATATATAAATCTTAGTTGCAACCCAAACTGAGGACAATGCCTAATGTGTTGAGGAAGTAATGGACTTTCTTCCTCTATTCCGTTGTTCATTGACCTTGTCAACAATCCTGCCATTTTCAAAGCACCTTTTGACTTTAAAAATCTTCAGTCATATCTATCATAAAACCTCCTTCGCCAAGCGAATTTTAGCTATGAAATATGAATCCTAAACTGTTCAAACCTGCTCCAATCACCCTGCCACCCATAGACTACAAATACCAGAAAGCATATAAAGGAAAGCGCATGTCATAAGTGTGACAATAGGGGTGGGGGACCGTAACAAGCCGATCCCTCGTTTCAAGTACTTGTGTTCCAATTCATTTCTGAAACTTTATATAAGTTGGTATTATGTTTTGGGATTTGTTTGTGTAGTTCGGGTTGAGATCCAAGGGGCTTGTGGTGGTACTGGACTACTTGAACCATTTCAGCTGTTGCTGAAATTTTTGGTGTCTGATGCATTGGTATCGCAAGCCAGGCACTGTGCACGTGAAGAGATAAGCTGGGTTGACTAGTCGAGGAGACCTTGTTCTCCGCGATCTCAACCAGCTAACCATGAACGCGGTAGTCAACTATATTGACTCTCCACGAACATGGAGGCGTGGAGGCGTGGAGCCATGACCGCAATCATGATGTGTTAACGGGGAGATGAATGAAGGAACAAATGATCTTTGCCATCGCGAAGGGAAGACCGCGAATGCGATGATCTAGGCTGAGCCCGGACCACGGTCGTGAAGGTGGTTCACAATCACAATCAGGGAAATTGCCTGAGCACAAACATCTGCTATGACAAAATCAGATTGGATTTTCTTCCATTTTTGGCACAGAGGAACTCGTGGGTGATTTCTTTCCCGACTGAAATGGACCCAAATCATAGAGGTAACAATTCCTTAAAACTATTTGATGATGAAACTTGAATCTGGTTGAACTCTAACCATAGAAACATGAGATTCAAGAGGGGAAATTGGGGATTCTAGACACTAGATACACTCCTGTACTAAGTACTAACTAAAGCACTAAGAAAAACACGACATAGCTTTTTGAAAGACATTGAAATAAGCTTAAATAAACAAAGGAAGACTCAAATATGTGCAGAAGCAGAGTAACTAAAACAAAGAAAGAAAACTCAAAGATGTGCAGAAACAGCATAGTGCAGGTAGGGAATCAGGATAGTAAAAATTGCAGAATACATCAGCAAACGGCAAAACTTAAGCACATGAAAAGTAACTGAGTCTGCTTTTGGCAGAACTCCCAGGGAAGTAGCAGAATCCAGATTCCAGAAGGACTGATTATGGGAATAAATTCTGTGAAAAGCGGAGCAGTTTTGTGAAATGCACAATTGATTGAGTCCAGGTTTATCCATTATAAAGGCATAGGACTTGACTTGTTTCCATTCATTTGTTCCAGAATCAGCTTAGACAAGCACAAAAGAGCTCGACCCGGCCAAGAATGAATATTCAAAGACAACCGGAGCAATTTTCGGCCATTACATTAGCACAATGATTCACTCAAGATTCATTCACAACAAAAGCACCACACCAGCAAGAAGTTCGAAACACACACACCCAAATTCAAGCCCCGAGCTATGTTGCTCGGACTCTCCGAAAAAGTGGCCAGATACGTGTCGGATCCTCCAAAAGTAGTGCATTTTTTAAGGATCCGACACGGTTGCGGCTACATGTTGGAGAGTCCGCGCAACATAGGCCCCAAGTATGTCGATTTCATAACTCAGTTCATGTAGTTGTTTTGCATAGTTCTGTGCTATTGTCCTTTCGCTCATCTGTTGTTGTTATTTCCTTTCTGGCATTTGTTGTTATTCTCTTTCTGGCATCTTTTGTTGTTACATGCATTTCCTCTTGTTTCTTTTCTGATATTATTGTCTCTCCTGTTGAGCCGAGAGTCTCCTGGAAACAGCCTCTCTATCCTTTTCGGGGTAGGGGTAAGGTCTGCGTACACTTCACTCATTTTACTGGGTATGTTGTTGTAGTTCATGTAGTGCAACAATATCTCAACAAAGAAGTAACAATCTCAATCATTCAAGTGTAAAAACTCTTAAATAGTCTAAATTGAAACCCTTCAAGACTCATAGAATTTATACAAGATTTACCGCAAGAAACTCAGCCAACTTAGGTGAGAAACATACCTGCTAATGCGACAATAATGAGAGAATTAAGGTTATGGTTCGAGGACTCTTGCTGTGAAGGGTACGTTAATGTAAAGGCGAAGAAGGCGAAATAATTCGACGATTGGGGGGAAAGAAAGATCGCTCAACAGCTGCCAGAAGCAGGTGAGATTATATTACTGAGCAGAATCTAACTGAAGCTTGGGGATACTCTTGCGAAGCTTCATCATCAATTCACTACAGGGAATGCTAAATCCTTCTGAGGTTTTCGGTGAAAAGTTTGGCAACAGTTCCTCCACATTAACATCTTCAGAAAAATTACAAAGACATTCTAAGATAGTTGAAGTAATTCTTGAGTCTAGCTCAATGCCCTTAGCAGCCATTTTGTGAAGCAAATCAACAATTTCTCCTGTTTGACCATTCAAACTAAAACCCTTGAGTAAACAATCATACACAGCAATGTCTGTCAAGCCAGAAGCATCCATTATCTCAAATATCTTTTTCGCCTCCTCCAATTGTCCTAGCTTCGAAAACCTATTTATTAATATGGAGAAAGTGAAAACATCAGGATTCAAACCCCTCCTATTCATACCAATAAGCAACTCCTTAGCTGATTGCAAATTTCCTGCTTCAAGAGTCGAACGAATGATAATATTGTACGAGACTATATCAGGTTCACAATTTACATCTAACATCTCTTTAAACAATCTTGTCGCTTGCTCCAAGCTACCCTCTTTGCACAAGGCATCCATCAATGAGTTGTAGTCAAAAGCGGTCGGATGATATCCATTCTTTCTAAATCTAAGAAATAAACCTTTTGCGATATTGAGCACATTTAGCTTGCAAAATCCATCAATTATAGTGTTATAGGTTATTGAATCTGGAATGAAATTCAATTGATTTAACTGCTTCCAGAGTTCCAAAGCTTTGACAACATTGTTTGCCTCTAAGTAAGCTCCAATAAGTACAGTAAAGGTTCCGATATCAGCTAGACTCTTGTTCTCAATCATCTTGTTATGAATTTTTGCAGCCTTATCGAGCTGGCCGTCTCGGCAAAGTCCGCGTATCAGTACGTTCATTGTAATAACATTCGGCTGAACATAAGTCTCGTCACCCAACATCGATTCGAAAAGTGTCATTGCATCATCCACTTTCCCACTTTCACAAAGTCCTTTTAGTAGTGTATTGTATGTGACCAAGTCGGGTGTCTTGCCTTTCTCTATCATCACCTTTAAAATGTGAAATGCATCGGCCAATGACCCTTCCTTGCATAGTGCACTAAGAAGAATATTGTAAGTTATATTTCCGGGCTCTTCACCCCTATCACGAATCAAATTGAACAATTCCATTGCTTTTTTAGCCCTCCCATTATTGCAGAGCGCACCAATCATACCCGCAAACATAAAAATATCAGGCTGGATTCCCCTGTTCAACATATCATCATACAACATTGTACTTTCTTTCAATTTGCCCTGCTTACAAAATCCATTAATTAAGCATGAATAAGTGACTACGCTTGGAGAAATTCCTTTCTCCAACATCTCATTGAAAAGTTCTTTCCCTCTACTAACATACCCTTTGTTGCAAAGCCCGTTTATAAGTGTACTATACACGACATCATCAGCTTCCAAACCCTTCGTTCTCATCTCCTCCAACAACTCCATCGCCCCGTCCAACCTACCCTCGGAACAAAGACCCTCCATCAACATGCTATATGTATACGAGTTCGGACCACAACTAACCACATTTTCCATACTAAACCTCAAATCCAAAGCCTCCTCTATTTTCTTCTCTTTACAAAGCCCTCTCACGAGGGTGTTTAAACTAACCACATCGGGTGTTACCTCTTTCTTATCCAAACTACAAACAAACTCAATAGCCTTAAAAACCATACCATTTTCACATAAACCCTTCAAAATAACATTAATAATATACACATTAACCGTATAACCATTCTTGAAAATCAACCCCAATACACCAATTGCCAATCTTGGGTTTTGAACATACACAAAACATTCAACCAGAGCAGCTAATGATAAAAACCAAGGCAAGACATGAACTTTTCTCATTTCATGGTACACCATTAAAGCAAGATTGTACTCCTTATTCTTTGCAAAAGTTACAACAAGAAAATTGCAAGTTGACGCAGATGGGATTTGACCCAAATCAAGATTTTGGTTAAAAAGTGAAAATGCATTAACTAATTGGGGTTTTTTAGGGTTTTCACAAAGGGACCTTAATTGGGTATCCAAATTTTGTGTATAGGATGAGTGAAGTGCAGCTGCTGCTGAAAAGTGTTTGATAAAAATTCGATGTTGGGTATTAAAGGGTTTTTGAAAATAAATGCAGAGATTTGTTATTTGCTTTGTAGTCATCATTCTGAACTGACCATAGAGATATGCAGCTGAGGTAGAAAATCATCTATGATCGGCTCCAGCAGCGGTCGGAAAGGCGGCGACCGGACAGTAAAATTTTCAGCGTATAGAGGAGAGGTTGAAACAGTAATTTAAGCTAGCATTTGGACACAAGAATTGTAAAATTCCAAACAATGGTGAGAAAAATTTTCAAGTGGTATTTGAAATTTAGTAGGCGTTTGGACGTAAAACTGGTGAATTTTTTTTTCAAAGTGAGAATTATATTTGAAATTTAGAGTTGTGTTCGGACATAAATTTTAGTTTTGGTTGCTTTTGAAGTTTTGTGAATAATTTGAGTGAAAATTTTGGAAAACAATTTTTTTGGGTTTTTTAAATTTTTGAAAATTTTCAAAATGCATCTTTAAGTGAAAATTGGAAATTTGATGAACAAACAATGATTTCAAAAAAATATATATTTTGGGAAAAAGGAAAGAAAGATTATGTCCAAACGGGCTCTTAGAGTTTGTACATAAATTTTAATTTGAGTTGTTTATGAAGTTTTGCAAGTGATTTGAGTGAACATTTTGAAAAATAGTTTTTTGAAGTTTTGAAAATTTTCGAAAATTTTCAAAATGCATCTTTAAGTGAAAATAGGAAATTTTACGAACAAAAGCTGATTTCGGGAAAAAGTGATTTTTTAAATTAAAAAAAAAGAAAAATATTTTTTATGTCCAACCCAGCTCTTAAGTTAGTTGAATTAATAAATTTCAGATTCATTTTGATGGCTAAAGTAAAGAAAAAAGAATATGTAATAAGTGAATTTGATTGTGTATCTGTAACATTAAGTAGTCGTTTTGACATAATAAGTGTCAGATTTGAATTTTGAAACGTCCTCTGAGCTGTGAAAATGTATTTGAAATTTAAAATTGTATTTGAATATGTATTTCACTTGAAAAAAGTTATAATTTTGTGGAAAAAATCATTGTGTACTTGAAAAAAAAAATGCTTTTTTAACCTTGAAACTCATACTACATTTTTGCTCTTTTTTCGCATTTGTTTGGGGTAGGGAAGGCTATATTTTTGGGAGCGAACTCCGGGACGACCGAGGGGTACTGATTTGAGGGAAGCATAAATGCCGCGCCCCTTCCTTCTTCTAATAAGAGAGAGCGAAAGATGCTAGGCACACTCTTATTTAAACCATCATCTTGGTTTCGACCTTGTTGAGCCCTCCCTAAAGTTCCTATTTTGATGCCTCTTTGATCGTAGATTTAAAGAGAAGAACTACAAGAAAGCAAAAGCATCAATGATGGTTCATTAATGTCCAACGATTTAAACTCCTAAAAAAGTGGATTCACTTGAATAGGAAGTTTAATTGTGAGCAGGCCTAAACATTCAATCTAATGATTAATTAAATAATATTTTAAAGATGAGCTTCGGAGAAAAACTTATTTTTTATAGACAAACGGGTATAAAAACTTAAGTTACAACAATCCTAAAAAAAATCACTAAAACAACAACTATATCTCTGTTCCAAATAAGTTAGAATCTGCTATATAAATTATTATTTTTTTCATTTAGTTCAACTCATATCTTCACCATTATTAAAATAAAATGAGAGTGACCATACTTTTTCTATTTTTACAAGCTCAATATAGACGGATCTTGTTGTAGAACGAAATGAATATCTAGAGATGGCAATAGCAATGACTAACAATGATTGTTATTATCAACATTTGATGATGCCTATAGGTGTCTATCGCTTAAAGTTAGGAGTTCTCCGTCTCATATTATCACTCGTGATTATTAAAAATAATTGTCTCAAATTATTTGTTATTTCTGAAGTTCAAGACAAAATTAATTATTTATTCCTTTTTTACCTTTAACAATAATTATCATAATAATTATCCTTGAAAATTACAAACGCCTCAATTATGAATAACTTTGTTCAAATACCAATAAATCAACTTTGCTTTCTTAAACACTTTATCATGTTTTACACAAATGCAATCAATAAACACCGAAATCCTAACAACTTCTACCATTAATTTAGTAAAAATCTAGATAATGTCATTGATGAAGATGACATATAAATTGAGAAAATATTTAATGAAGAAAGATCATATCATATCATCATATCATATCATACTATACTAAAAGTATGAATACTCAGTTGAAAAGTTAAATAAAAAATATCCTTTTAATATTGATGAACGCTTATACCCTTATATTTTAACACTAAATTTACTCTTGCAAACCGATAGTATAGTATGACAAATTATCTCTTGCAAACTATTTTTTCCGTTACCAACTATACATGAACGATTGGGAACTCGGACGGTTCTATTTTTTCCTTATCCAGCACGATCCGGCCCACTCGTCTAACACCCTTAGTTAAAAATACAATATGAGCCTAATTCATCTTTAATGCATATTGTATTTCAATGGTCATTCTTTTATTGATGTACTTAATGATGGACAAGAATTATGTTTAAAAACGGATGCATTAAAATTATATCAATATTAATTAATTAGTGAATGCCACTTCTGTTTCTAGAATTACTGCTACGGAGTATAAGTCTTAATTATAACATATTTCTCTTCATATTCTCTCATTTGGTGACGTAATTAAAAAAAAAAAAAGGAAAACTTATACTCTATTCTTATTTTCTCATTTTGTAATGTAATTCAAAAAGGAATAAATTTCTACTATATTCTTTAACTAATTCTTTACCTATGATTAGACCTGTCAAACGGGTTGGGTCGACCCACAAATCGGTCCACATAACGTATTAAAATTAACGTTTTAACAGGCTCATGACCCACAAAATCCTAATCGGACCAACCTATTAATATAAGGTGCCTGGGGCGAGCTATAATATTTTGACCTATTGAACCGGTAGCTGACCCATAGGTCAACCACCCCGGACTAACTCATATATATATATATATATATATATATATATATATATATATATATATATATATATATACAAAAA
>MDKH01109670.1:0-10204 GCA_005239495.1 Nicotiana undulata | reverse complement strand
ACAATTGCAATGTTTGACGAGTGATATCCATTTTGCAAGGAAAGTAGTGCTGAAATTCTCCATCGAATAGACAATCAACTCGATCGTGGTCTGTCAGCAAAGCCTAAGTGAAGAAAAAAAACACTTCTCTTATGTGTGGAATTTGACAACTCTTTCATCAGTACGACAAGGAAATGTTGTACAGAAGTTTCTGTTAGGGATTTTAGAAAATATGCAAGCAGCAAGAAGGTTGAAAAATAGGATTGAAAAATTGTCTCTCAAATTTTATTAATCATAGGGCTTTAAATAGCCAAATAAATAAAGTAGTAGACTCCTCCTAAAACTAGATTACTAGACTCTTACTATAATTAAAATTATGAGTCTTCTAGCAGACTCCTCCTAAAACTAAACAACTAATTATTCTAGAAAACAGTAGCAGTAACAGATGCAAAATCCAACACTCCTCCTTGCTTCTGTTGCTGCAGTCTAAAGAAGGTCATCCTCAATTCCTTCTTCTGCTATTAGTGCTTGTGCATGAGCATCTTTGAACTTGCACACTTTTGTAACATGGCCTTTTTGTTTGCAATTTCCACATAATGCATCAGGTCTCCACCAACAAAATTTTTCTAAGTGTGTTTTCTTTTTGCAATATTTGCAATAAGGATAATCGACTTTTTCTTTGTGTTTCGCATAAAAAATACCTTCAATAACTTTGTCTTGTCTGAAGGCCCTTCTTTGCTCTTGTGCTTGAAGAGCACTTATTAATTCTGCAACATAGATGGTAGAGAGATCTTTAGACTCTTCCAGAGAAGAAATTTTGGATTCAAAATCTCTCGGGAATTGTCACAAGAATTTTTTAAACTATCCTGTCATCTTTGAAATCCTCGCCAAGTAACCTGATTTTATTGACAATTAAAGAAATTCGGTCAGTATACTTAGCGATGGTCTCATCATTTTGCATTCTAAGAGATTCAAAATCTCTTTTCAAATTTAAAATCTGATTTTGTCTGCCTCGTTCACTTCTTTGATACTCCTGTTTGAGTGTTTCCAAGCTTCTTTTGCTGTCTCACATGCAATGATTTTAGAGAAGATTGAATCTGCAACTGAATTTTGTATTATAGTTTTGGCTTTGTATTTTTTTGTTTTCTCATCTGAATGAGCTTTGATTTGGGCAAGGGTCGGATTTGGAGGAAGTGGTTGTATAAGTCTGTCTTCCATTACAACTTCCCACAGATCATAAGCTTCAAGATAAGATTTCATCTTTACTGACCAAATCTGATAATTTTCACCAGTGAAGGTTTGTGGGGTATTCAAAGAGAGACCGTTGCTTGCCATTGTTAAAAATTTGGTTAAAAATCGGTATGGATAAAAGTGAGTATGATTTAAAAGTGGTTGACATTGGTTGTTTTTCAGCGAATTCAGAGATCCGTCAAGATCAATGGAGACTCTGATACCACTGTTAGGGATTTTAGAAAATATGCAAGCAGCAAGAAGGTTAAAAAATAGGATTGAAAAATTGTCTCTCAAATTTTATTAATCATAGGGCTTTAAATAGCCAAATAAATAAAGTAGTAGACTCCTCCTAATACTAGATTACTAGACTCTTACTATAATTAAAATTATGAGTCTTCTAGCAGACTCCTCCTAAAACTAAACAACTAATTATTCTAGAAAACAGTAGCAGTAAAATCCAACAGTTTCTTCCTCTCTCGAAATTCGAACATCAACCAAAAGGACAAGTCATTTTCTAGTATCGATTATATCATCCAGTGTTCAATTTGCTACCAGCAACATGAATTATGTTCTGCTTGTCATTACACCCTACCTCGGTTCTAAAGTTACATATAGATGTTATATTTCAAATATACACACATATATACATACAGAAAATCGCGGAATGCATAGAGGAATGAAGGTTGCATAAGAGAATGTTGAAAATACAGGAAAAGGGCACGAAAAAGGAGAAATCAGCGCAAGTCAAGAGCCCTCGCCCAAGGCCTGGTGACGCCTGGCTCAAGGCAAGCTCCACCTCGCGCCCAGGCTTTTGAGCGAACTTTTCTGCAAGAGTTTCTTCCTCTGTCGAAATTCGAAAATCAATAAAAAGGACTAGTCATTTTTATCATCCAGAGCTTTTGACTATCAGAACTGAAATAGATCAGCAGTTTTGTTAAAGCCGAGTATGATGTTATGCTTATATTACACTACGTCAGTCAATATATAGAGTCTTAATAAATTTTACTATCCGGCAGAACGTATCCTTCCAGCTCTCTATGAATCGTAACTATTCAATTGTCTGGAACTGCGTTTCTTAATTGAGAAGTTAGCACAATTCGAATTAAAGAATTATTCCAACTCGAGCATTACCCCCGTCCACAGCTCTAACTGCATCAGAGTGGATGAGTGTGTCAGAGATTACTCAAACCAATTGTATGGGTCGATAGCGAAAGCATATAGCGAGCAAAATCATTGGTTGTATTATCAAGGTAATGGTGCCTATTAATTTATTATTAGTAATAGTTTTTCTTTGCTAATCTTTTAGACAAATCCGCTGCACTGCAATTGATTGATAGTTCAATGGAATATGAAACCTATGTTAGATTTTGAAAATTTGAGAAGCCAACAGTTCTTGATAAGTGTTTAACCAGTGATAATAAATTGGCCGCTTTGCTCCCTTGATATTGATTTCTTCTTCTAGCTTATTTAGCATTAAAAATTTCTTCTCAACAATGACATATAGAAATTTCTTCACTTGATATTTTGACCAATGGAAAGCAAGACCGCATAATTATTGAGAAAACTGAATATCTGGACGTCAACGTTTAGAGCGAATTGGTAAATGCTCTGAAAATCTGTAAGAAATAAGAGAGACTTCAGTGAGAAATATGTTGGATAATTTCTTAATATTGTTATTGCCGAGGGGTGAATAAAAGATGTATCTGTACTCAGTCACTCTGTTTTGCTTTTATGAAGCTTTTAACTAGTTGTGATTAGTAAATCCAACACTGTGTTTTTTGATATATGAGAACAAATGAGAGTGTCTTTCTACGTACGCTGTCTTCTCTTAGATTTTTGATTTGCTGAATGAGATGTCTGTTCGTATATTTATGTAAATTGAGAATCCTCTTGGACATTCTCATTTATGAATTTAGTTTGCTGCATTGTGATGCCTGGACAAGCAATTGAAATCTGCGTAATTGAGTTGATTTTATGTGTAGGAATATTTGAACATGAATTGGAGAGAAGTTGTGCAAAGCTGTATAGAAAAATGGCGAAGTAGAGTACAGAAGGCAGAGGGCACGAGACAGCAACTCCTTTGCCACCCAAAACGTTGCGAGGCATTGCCAAACCTCTGTGCCTAACTGCGCGAAGCAGTGAATTTTTGCGCCGCGGGCAGCTCAAGGCGATGGCGAGGAGCAGTCCGAGTCGGTTTCGTTTCCTTCTCAATTCCGGACTTGGTTACTTCGGTCTAGGCTCTATCTTACCTTATAAATACCCCCTAAACTTGTTTTTGAGAGGGTTGGACTAAACAAACGTACTAGTAGCAATGAATGGTCAGAAATAGTCTACAGAAGAGAAAATATCTTACTATATCGTTCAAACTGTTTTAAAATGTGGTTGGGTGCATGTCGGACCTCCAAAAGTATTGAATTTTTGGAGGATCCGACAAGGGTGCGGTAGCATTTTGAAGAATCCGTGCAACATAAATTATGTCTATAACATAGAACTTGTATACCATACTTCTTTATATTATCTAAAAATTAATACATAAAATAATATTTTCTATAAAGATAAAGTAATATTTGTTTAATACACCTAAAGTTTTTATATTATCTGCAAAAACCTTATACTAGAACTGCTAATATGTATCATCTATTCTCAAGCTCTAATAGTTTCTAAAACATGATATTAAGGAATTCCAAGGTTTAGCTATCTTTTTCAATTGATTTTGTCAAGTTATGCTAATAACTGTCACTAATAACATATAATGGATTAATAAATTTTTTTAGAGACAGAGACTACACTATTAAAATTTAAAGCCACCCTTAATTATCTTTCTACCATTACCATTGTTTACAACTTCAAAGAGGATATTGCAAGAAAATTATTTACAACCTCACAAATACTTGAACTTGGAAATATTCAATGAATTTGTAGGAATCACTTACAATCCCTTTCTACACTCCCAAGTTGCCTGTCCTTTCTCTTGTCTCAATTAATTTCATTATGAAGTCATGTGCATAGACTGTTTAGTTTTAAGTTGGATAAATTGTGACTACAATTTTACTCTTATTTTTAAAGTAAATAAGAAAAGAGAAAAAGGCAATTTTACTCTTATTTGCTTGTCGGTTATCTATAATTGATTAAGAGTATCTTAATCCAGAATTTTTTCATGATACTTAATCGCATACAAATATCTAAATCGGAGACAATATTTAATAAAGCGGCATGAAAAAGATCCCCTTCTCTCCCCTTTCTATTTGGCTAATAGATCCAGCTTGGATAAAAGGTCTTTTTAACATCAACTTATATGAAATTAATGCTAAATATGTTTATCAATTTATCATTTTCTTTTATTTGTTTTACGGGAAAATAAACAGTGAATCTAGTAGATAGTACTCATTTCAATCAATTGGGTTGGTATACATGAATCCATTCACACTCCATAAAATGACGTTAAAAGACATTTTCTCCATTTGAATCAATTGTTGGAACAGAATTCTAACACATAGGGAATCCTACCATTTACAACTTTCAACCGGTGATCAAAAAAGTAATAGTTAACTAGATCTCTTTAAAGTTCGGCAATAACATATTATTAATTATTTTCAAAAAGATTTAACCTAAAATCATCACTCTAATTATTATGTTTCCAAATTTTTAAAGTGATTGTGTGTTGATAGATATATAAAACAATTGAAATCTGTTTGATTAATTTGTTACATGGTAAATAACATGTTACCCCGGTAAAACAGAACTACGGCGATGGCGTAAACTTTCTTCGCCAAAACTATTAATTTGTTCAGCCTCACAAAATCCTGAATATAAAAAAGTAATAAGAAAAGAAACTCGGAGGAAAAGGAAAATCTTTCAAGAATGTAGAGTATGATTCAAACTTCATGGCGGTCGCCCGGATCCATATCTATACTATATTAAAAGGACGAAGGCCGTTAGCGAAATGTCGTTCGTCATTTTTGCCCTTTAAATATATATTTCATAGACGAAAGTGTAATTTAAGCTTTTCTCTAATTTTTAGGAGCTTTTAATCAGCTACAACAACATACCCAGTAAAATTAAATATTAAATCTTTTCCTTATCTGAATATGTAGAAAGTCCAAAATTAAAATCGAATAGAACTTTACTCTTCCCTTATTTGGACAAGTTAAAGTAATTATAACCTTCCATGTAAATCTTTTCAATATTAAATTTCAGAATAGAAAATTAAATAAAAGGAAATTAAAAATGAAAGAAGTACAAAAATAAAAAGGTTTACCTGTTTTGACTCCTTCGAGAATCGAGATTGCGTTTTTTTTTTCTACTTATTTTCAACTTTTGTTTGCTTCTCTTTATTACTATTATATTTATTTTTTTTGTCATTGATTTAAAAGAACTTAATCTAACTGACTAGTGGAAAGTTAAAGGAAAGAAAATCAAGATTAAGAGTTTTATATATGCATATACTTTTGGAATCTACTCACTTTATTTTCTTTTTACTTAAGCATTGATAGTTAAAATAATTTTAAAGAAAAACAAAACTATAAAAGATTTTTGTAAAATTAACTAAATAAAGGAGTATATCAGAAAGGACAATTTACTCAAACTCTAACTTTTTAATGTTATGATAAATAGATTAGAAGTATTATTATAAAAGAGTTAGAATAAAAGAGTGTGGTACAAAGCCAAATATGAGAGGAAGCCTCTAAAATTATATCTGTTTTATTAATTCTTTAAATATTTAATTACTTATAAGAGTATAAATTATTTTTTATTTGAATAATATATCATAACTCAAATTGCTTACATGTTGTCCTTGTAAACTATATATAAAAACTATAATACATTTTTATTTCATACTTGAACTACTTTTCTATTATCTATTATATAGAAATGAGAAGATGGTTGACCAAGGGTATAATTGTCATTTAGTTCAAATATGAAAGTGATTTGTTGAGGTGATTTTTTTCAAAGCTAACACTACACAATTCTAGAATATATCTCTTTCACTTCCCAATTCCATCTCCTATTTCAATTTGAGGTATACTTTTCTTTCAACTTTTTCCCAAATATTTTTCCAGTTCATAAAAAGATTGATTGTTTTATCTTCTTTTTTTTTCCTCTTATACTTGTTCAAGTTCTCCCCAGACTTCTCAAACAGTTCCTTTTCCAGTTCTCTCTGTTTTTTCAACTGGGTATTGCTACTTTCAGGTCTGCTCCTTTTTAATTTTTATTTTTCAATTCTTACTCTTTTTCCCTTATTATATTTTTCGATTTTTTTTGACTTTTGTAGTTAGAGAGTTAGGAGTAAGTTTGAAGATTTTATGGTAGAACTTGGAGTTATTCGTTGAAAACAATAGTGGTCTTTTTCTATGCATTTGTTGCTCTTTAAAGGTTGAATCTCTCGGTACAAGCTTTATAATATGTATAGAGGTAATAATCTTTTTATAGTATACTTAATATTTTGTGCGCATACATCTGATTGTCTTTGTTGTGAGTGCTTTAATGGGATATTTTGGGTTGTTTTACTTTAATTTTCTCTACTTTAATTTTCTCGATACAACCATATATTTGACATGGTCCACTAATTCGATAAAGTTAAAACAATAAATGATTTTATATTTTAGAAGAACTTTTAGGGATAAATTTACGCGGATGAATATGCACATATGGAATTTTATATTCATGCAAATTACATTTTTTCTCTGCCTTTATAAATTTTGTTGTCTACTTATTTAGGGAATGTCAGTGCACTTCTCCCTTTTTCTGTTTGTTCTCGATGAAACTAAGTGATAAAAAAATGACTCGGTCGGTCATTTTGAGAGTTAGCGCCTCAATCCCCTAATAACTGCTTCTCCCAGGTCTAATTATGTTAATCGAACTTGTCAGAGCGTTGAGTGGTGAAATTCGGAGTGATTTTGGACACATAGTCCTCAAATGTGAACTTCAGCTTTAAAAATCGGACTGTAGCTAGAACTGTGTGAAGACGGATCCGGAATGGAATTCCTTCAACTCCGTTAGCTCCGTTGGGTGATTTCGGGGTTATGAGCGTGTTGAGAGTGAGTTTTCGAGGTCGGTTGTAGATTTAGGCTTGAATTGGCGAAAGTTAGAATTTCGGCGATTTCGGCCGATAGGTGAAATTTTGATATCAGACTCGGAATGGAATTCCGAAAGAGACAACAGGTCCGTAATGTCATTTATGACCTGTGTGCAAAATTTAAGGTCATTCGGATAAGTTTAGACGTGTTTCGGCATTGGATGTGAATTCTAAAAAATTCATAAGTTCTTAGGCTTGAATCTATGCATATTTGATGTTTTTGATGTTATGAGATGTGTTTTTAAGGCTCGACCAAGTTTGAAGGAGGTATTGAGGTTGGTTAGTGGCTTTGGTTGAGGTCCCGGGGGCCTAAGGTGTGTTTCAGATGCCCAAACGGGCATATTTTGGCCTAAGTCTATTGCTGGTTTTGTTGGTTTTATAGCAGCGGGTAATTGTCCTCCGCGATCGCAAGAGAAAGTCCGCGATCGCGTAGAGTTAAATGGAGGCTGTCAGAAAGGGTTCTCCGAGATCACAGGACCCCAATCGCGTTCGCAGTGTAATGGGAATTTGTCCTCCACGATCGCATGCCCTAGGACGTGATCGCATAGAAGATCTTAGGTCTGAGGAGAGAGTCAACGTTTGTTCTTCGTGGCCGCGTGGCCCCTTACGTGATCGCATAGCTTTGGGTCCAAGAGGTCCGCGATCGCAGACTTATTAACGTGATCGCGTGAGGGATTTTAGGCGCGTGTCAGGATGTTCTCCGCGATCGCGTCTGGGTTTCCGCGATTGCGTAGAGGAATACCTGGGCAGTTCTTTAAAAAAAACGAGGGTTTATGTTATTTTCACCATTTTCGATTTTGGGAGCTCGGGAGAGGCGATTTTCGAAGGTATTTGCACCTGGGTAATATGGGTAAGTGATTTCTAACCTATATAGATCAAATTCCATGATTCCAATCTTAAATTCAACCTTAAATTTCGAATATTTAAATCGGAAAAAAATTACACCATTAATTAGGTAATTTATCATTAGATCCTTAAATTATACAAATATTTAAGGGCATAAAAGTCAATCAATATTTCGAGGATATTTTAATCGTTCAACATTTAGCATAAATTATTCGTACTTTTATAATAATTAATCTCTATGTACGTGCGTTGCACGTATAACTCTAATTGAGAAGAGAAAACGTGAAATAAAAAAGCAACATAAGATATTAATAAATATTAGAAATGTAATAATAAATGCGACTAATTCTTGTCACACAAAAAAAAAATTGATTTCTTGCAATTCTTTTAACTAATTTATACTATGAACTTTTCGTTATGATTTTTACTTATTACTTATTTATATGAACAACTTGGGCAAGGAAGACTTTTGTGAACATATGATATAATTTGGCAGATTGAACCTAAAAACTTACTTTCTATTTGTTTGTGCTATACAAAGCCAAGAAGCTTTTGGCCTATGATATATTAACAATGTTAGCTTGTAGTTAATCTAGAAGTGATATCATTCATACTTTTATAGGAGTAATTAACTTACCACTACTCTTTTCTCTTTCTCTTTTGTTCTCGGTTAGTTCAAGTTCGGAAGATTCTATTGATTACCTAGAAGTTCTTTTCTTCTCTACTACCACGAAGCATAATAACTATTATCGAGTTCATATTTTTTATCCAAAACTACAAAGAAGTAAAGATAATATTGAAATTTATCTTGAGTTATCAATATTTTTTTATATTTTTTTTATAATCTCTAATGTAAATATGACCAGAAAAAATAATCCAATGTTCTAAAAATAACATACGCCCCCCTCAATAAAACAGTACCTTAAAAACAATAATACAAATGTTATTAATAAAAGATAATTTTGTTTTCATATGAATATAAATTGATCGTAAATCTTGATGTTGGAAACAAATTCATGGCATAAGAAAATCTATTTGTGAAAATAAATCAATCATTAAAATTTTGTTAAACTTTGATATAAAGAACTTTTTAAGAAACTTAATCCAACATGCATTGGTCTACTTTGAGAAATTTGTAAAGGAATCTATTACTCATACTTAAGTAAATAATAGATTAAAAATACACTCCCATCCATATTATTAGAACCATTTCATTATCATCTATGATCATTTTTTATTATGTAAAATGAAAGATATTCATATAAACCCTTATATCTTTATTTTTTACAGTAAGTTATACATTGAAAACTATTTATCCATTTTCCAAATAAGACTCAAATTCCCACGCCGCAACTACAAAAAAGAAAAACAATTAACCTTATTTGTGGAAGAATACAATTCCATAATGTTGTCGAAGAAGAAGTAGGAAGTGAGGAGTTGAGTCCAAAACGAATAGAGTCCAAAAAAGATTTTGTAAGTTTCGCATATGTTAATTTAAATGAAAAAGAAATTCACACGTAAATGATTTACAATTATATCCTTAACTTATACAAATATTTAAGATCAGAAAAGTCTGATCAATATTTCGGTTCGGGAATATTTTAATCGTTCAACATTTAGACTAAATTATTCGTGCTTTTATAATAATATAGAATATAGATATAGCTAGATAGATAAATATAGATAGAGCTCCAATCCAAAGTGACGAAAGAACAATGAGGAACGAGCTTACAGTAATAGAGAAGGCATATGATAATGAGGCTCTATTAATTGTCTAGAAGGAAATATTAAGCAGGATATTATCATATTACATGTTTACATCTTAACTCGAGACAATATTTAAATAGCGGCATGAAAAAAATCCCTTTTGTGCAAATCTCGCCCCTTTCTATTTGGCTAATAGAATCCTACATGGATAAGAGGCCTTTTTAACATCAATTAATATGAAGTTAATGTCACGATCCAAATTCCCACCCTTTGGATCGTGACTGTGCCTAACGTTGAACTCGCTAGGCCAGCCAACGTATAACTTGCAATAGTAATTTATAATCATTTAATACTGAACGAAAC
>ML260955.1:0-11734 GCA_005239495.1 Nicotiana undulata | reverse complement strand
GGTGCATAGTCCGGGGTTTCATACCCTCAGGACAGGATTTAAAGACATTTCTTACCTCAAAACTAGCCCACAACTACATCGCAATGCGCTTGCCTCTCGAATCAACCTCCGAAGGCTCCAAATCTACCAAGTTCAGATTTTTATCATCAATATGGGCTTAAGGAATAATTTCCAATCGAAAGGTATCAAATTTACTCAAAAATCCGAATTCGGTCAAAACCCGACCCCCGGGCCCGCGTCCCGAAACTCAGAAATTTTTACAGAAAAGTGTTCTTCATCTTCCCACGAGTCCGTACATATAAAGAACACCAAAATCGGAGTCCGTTTGACCCCTCAAATCGACCCTTGAAAGTCTCATAATCCCATGCCCCAAAACCCAATTTTTCTACTGTTTTTCATGAATTAAAGGCTGGGATTATGGTCTATAATCACCCATAAACGAGTTTTAATGATCAAAATACTTACCTCTGTGATACCCAATGATTTTCTCCTCCAAAATTCGTCCAAGAAGCTCCTTGTCCGTACACCAATGGTGAAATAAGGGTTTAGGTCGCGGAGGAAATATTTAGTACTGCCCAGTTATTTTGTTCTCTGCGATCGCGGTCAACGCCCTGCGATCGCACAGTGTTACTCGCCTTGACCTCCGCGATCGCATCTCAAGACACGCGACCGCACAGTGTATTTTTCGGACAACCCCACGCGCCCAAATTACCTTGTGCGATCGCACCCTCACCTACGCGATCGCACTGCTTTATTTCCTTCTACTCTGCGATCGCATCTCTACACCTGCGATCGCACAGAGCATTTTTCACCTGCCCCAAATTAACTCTCTGCGATCGCACTACTTATCCTGCGATCGCAGTGAACAATTTCACTGTGCAAAAACACCAGAAAACCATCAATGTTTTCAAGTCTGAATGAGTCTGTTAATCACCCGAAATCAATCCCGAGCCCCTCGGGACCCCAACCAAACTTACCAACATATCCCATAACATCATTCAAACTTATTTTCACTCTAAAAACATCAAAACTAACATCGGATTCAAGCCTATGATTTCTAAAAACTTCCAAAACGCGCATTTGATCAAAAACCCAACCAAATCATTTCCGAATGACCTAAAATTTTGCGGGCAAGTCCAAAATGACCTAACGAAGCTACAGCAACTCTCGGAATCTCATTCCGACCCTCGGATCAAAATGTCGCCTATCAACCGGAATTCGCCAAAATACTAACTTCGACAATTCGAGCCTAATTCTACATCGGGCATCCTAAAAATATTCTGAACACACTCCTAAGTCCCAAATCACCTAACGAAGCTATCCGAACCATAAAATACGTATTCCGAGGTCGTTTACCAATAAGTCAACTCTTAGTTGACTTTTCCCATTTTAAGGTTGTTCTTAAGGACTAAGTGACTAAATTCTCATTTAACCATTTCGATTTCAAGCCTATCAACTCTAACACATTAATAATAGAATAACCAACATATAATAAGCCACTAACAACAGTTATAATGCAGATTTTACGTAATGAAAGACCGGGTCGTTACAAAGGTAGACCCACAGACGTTCGTGGGCCTTGACATCTCCTCTATCCCTATTTTTCCTATCCTGTCTTGATTATCTCCTAGTTTATGAGACATTCCATGTATTATTTTCTTCAGACATTGTATTTAGCATTCTTATAGACAGTTTGTGAGTTTGTGACTCCAGGTTTTGGGATTTATGCGACGTATTGTATTCTATTATTTACACTTAGTTGAAATCTATCTACTTTTGTTATTAAATATTATAAATTATTTCTAGTTAATTCTGTTAAATTCCGCATTATTATGTTAGTATTGTGTCACACGTTGGCTAGTCTAGTGGGCTCAACGTTAGACGCAGTCACGTTCTGAAGGTGGGATTTCGGGTCGTGACAAGTTGGTATCAGAGCATTAGGTTGCTTAGGTCTCACAACTCACGGACAAACTTGGTAGAGTCTGAGGGATCGGTACAAAGACGTCTGTACTTATCCCCCAGAGGCTGCGAAGTTAGGAATAACTCCACATTTCTTCATCTCCATCGTGCAAATTTATTCTGTCATTGATGATTGAACTTGCCTACTCTTGTCCTCTCACTAATCTCGAAAACATGCGAAGCGTCTACGACCGGATAACAGATGAAGCCCCAATGATAGCTACGATCAAGGGAAGAGACAGAAGTAGAGTGCAGTCTAAAGCTCGGACATCAACACCTATTGTACAATCTCAAATGGATATAGATGCGGAGGTTCTAGCTCGGTCAGTATATGTGGACTAGATCAGATTCCGGAATGATTTATAGCTACTCCATGGTTGCAGGATGCACTAGTCCGTTTATTGAGGTTGGACAAGTTACCAAACAAGTTCCACTCCATTTCAGTGGTATATCTTTGAAGACCCACATGATTTTCTTGACCGCCTCTATGAGGTATTGCACACCATGGGAATACGTGTAAAGCAACGGGATTGATTTATATGAGCTGTGAAGTTTAACATCGTGGATTATCAGGTATTTTGACCTATGACTTGTGCCACGTGGGGAGGTCCGCTGTCAAGGAATAGATTGCGAGGCCACATGTAATATCGATTTTGGTTTGGAATGTATAAGGTCGGGGATTTTTGCAAGAGATAAAGCTGGGAATTTCGGTACGTCTACCTCCTTAATAACCCTATACCTCAGTACCAAAGGAGTTAGTCAAAAAACTTGAAGTCTACAAAAGTCTACCCAGCGTGGAAGTCACGGCTGTGTCAGGTCATAAGACGGTTTAAGAATATGCCATCAGGTTCGATAAGTTAACCCGTCATACTCCTACGTTGGTTCGTATAGCCAGATGGCGAGTCCCCAGACTCATTAAAGGACTCAAAAATGATTGTAAATTCTGTACGACTCAGGGCAGGATGATACTTTATGTCGGCTAGTGGTAGAAATTTCCCTAGACTTGGGAGCGTTACATTTCATCAGAGCACTCAGGCTACGTGTCCCATTGCAGCTACAACTCAACTACATGACCACCTGGGGGAAAGGAGTCGGAATTTCAGAAGTGGGGGTTAGATTCCTAGAGGTGGAGACCTAGTCTGTTGATATGTTTTCTATGGTATGGATGAAGTCGTTACATTGAATGGTTTCATTACAAGAACAAATCTCTAATTAATATAAGTAATGATTTTCTAAACTTAATTCGGTTATGCATATCTAATAAAATTCTTCTAATATGCTCCACTTTTGGGTGAGCTTCGTAACTCTAAAAATCTACTTATGTGAATACTTGTAATGAGAAGTTCTATGGAAATAATTGTATCTACCATTACGTGTGGAAATTCTATTTAGCGGCAAATATTTAAAGGAAGGAAATTGAATGTTTCGATCGGCATGATATGCATATTGCCTGTGATTCAGAATTGAGAACGAGATCCTCGCGTGTTATTATGATTGGTACATTTGAACAGGGCTACTAGCCGCGGTGGAAGTTATGTAAAGATGAGATCCTTGTGATGCAAATTCTTGTGTTTAAATTCTCCCTTGTGAATTAAATTTTGTTTTGTTTTACCATAGTATTGGTAAGGAGGAGTCATGCTTGTTAAACTTAATAATTATGTATAAAATAATAGTAATAATAAAAATATTAATCAATAAATAGATAAACTAATTAACTGTCTGTGCGTAATTGCCAAACTCGTGCTATAATTATGGAACCTTAACCTACAAGATAGGTGCCCGCCCAAGTGTCGTTAGATGGGACACGTTATTTTGGATAATTGCGAGGTTTTCAAACATCATATCTTGATATCAGCAGAGTTGAAGGAATTAAAAGAGCAGTTGTAGGATTTGTTGGATAAAGGCTTCATTAGGCCTAGTGTTTCTCCTTGGGGTGCTCCAGTGTTGTTTGTCAAGAAAAAAGATGGCTCGATGAGGATGTGTATTGACTACCGGCAGTTGAATAAGGTTAATATTAGGAATAAGTATCCTTTGCCGAGGATTGATGACTTAACTGATCAGCTTCAGGGCGCTACAGTGTTTTCCAAGATAGACTCGAGATCTGGTTACCATCAGCTGAGGATTAGGGCGTCTGATGTCCCTAAGACACCTGACCCCTCTTGCAATCCACACATTTGGAGCAACAAGCAAACTCATATACTACACACACTACCCTTTCAAGTACAACTCAATCATTCAATAAATTCCATTATCCATAAGGTACATTATAACCTGTATCGAAGAATTTCCCGTTACTCGAGCCATTCCCAAACTGCACCTCTGTAGGGCAATAACTGATTCACCAACATAACTCGGACCGAAACCAATACAACACATAATCGTGTAATCAACTTATCAATAACGAACTCCCCCACTTGGCTCAAAGCCAAGGATCAAGACAAACACTAACTCACGATGCCCACACATTATCACTGCCACCATACTGTGGTGGGATTCAACTAAATCCTTAATACGCCCATATGACCCAGACCATCTAACCCTCAACTCGTATGCGAATCTCGCATTCACCATTGTAATGATCATGCCAACTCCCACAAGCCAGCTAAACTCAAATTACAACATACATCATTTGCTGGTAGAAAAGAACTTACTACAAATCAACATAAGTATCACATACCTCAGGACAACCCGCAGGAGATACCCCTGCCTTCTTAGACTCAAAATGATATCCCTCTATACACTTCCGAAACTCATAGCTATCAGCAATCACTATACCTTCCTACATTAGAACACAACCACTGCCTGCCCTCGAGACCTCCCATTAAGCGGTATAAGAACTTGAAGTTGATGGAAATACTAACACTGGAGTTGTGGTCAAGCAATTCTTGGGCTTCTGTAAGCTCTACTCACACTCGTCTGACCACATAGATACCTTCACTGGACACCACGTGTCCCAAGAATGCTACTGAATTGAGCCAAAAATTCACATCTGGAGAACTTCGCACAAAGCTTCTCCTCTATATATCCTTGTAATACCATCATCAAATGCTGAATATGCTATCTCTGGCTACAAGAGTACGACAAGATGCCATCAACAAATACAATAACAAAGGAGTGCAATCACTGCCTGAATACACTGCTAATAAAATACATGAATTCTACTGGATCATTGGTCAGCTCAAAAGACATCACAGGAACTCAGAACACGACCGAAAGATCCGCTTCACTCCACATCTAAACAACATGAGAGGTCCTTCACTACACTCCCAGCTCGAGGCCATATTCTAACTTAAGACTGAAGTCAATTACTCAATGATTCTTGCTACATCTCCCGCTAATCCATTCTTGTCACAATCAAACAACCTGAACACATCTAACGATCAATACACGTACCACATAGTCATCTAGTCACAAGTTCCATCAATAAGGACACCAACGGACATATAAGTCCCCCAACACATGTGCCCACACAAATGAAATCTCAACACTCAAGCCACAGACAAAATTCGGCCTCAAGTCCTTCCGACTAGCCCATTATCAATGTTAAAAATCGCATCTCACCCATGGAAGTCACAAGCCGCCGACGCACAACTGATACCAAGCGCTCGCGTGCACATTCGAATACATGAAAGGAATTCAAAGAGTTACGCTTTTGGCTAAATAAATGGATTCGCACGATAAGAATTCAAGAATGTGGAATGTTTCCTAAGGGTTCTGCCGTCTCTCGAAGATAAGTACAGACGTCTCCGTACCGATACGCAAGACACTACTAAACCTGCTCATGATCGTTGAGTCTTATGTAACCTAGAGCTTTGATACCAACTTGTCACGACCCCAAATCCTAACAGGTCGTGATCGCACCTATCGTGGAACTAGGCTAGCCAACCATCACATAACTACACATTTGTTTTAATATAATTCCTCAAAAATCATTATATACCAGCATAATAAGTAAATAAAATTTCTCTAAGTCTGTAAGCATTAATAACATAATTCATCAGTCTAAACTAATCCCCCAAGACTGGAGTCAACCGATCACGAGCATCTAAGAATAAAACTAACTTTGCTAATGCCATAAACAATGTCTAGGAATAAAATACTAATACTAATAAAGGAAGGGAAATGGAGAAGTTGCGGACGTTGGACAGCTACCTCGAAATCCCAAAGCTGACGGTGAACGAAACTCGGATGACTAATGCTCCGAACCAGTACCTGGATCTGCACACAGAGGTGCAGGGAGTAATGATGAGTACGCCAACTCAGTAGTAATGAAAATAAATCACAGTCTGAGAATAAGAAACACACAACACAAAACACCAATCCACAAAATAGTAAAATGACAAGTCTCAGTAAAGTGTACGAAATTCCACCACTTGTATCTTCCGAATGCCAATCTTGATTGATCTTAGCCATCTTGTCTAGAATTTGAGTAATCCTAGCAAATGACTTGTCCATGAAGGACCCATCCGCGGCATTCTTGGCAATTGACTGGGAAAGTGGGTCTAAACCCATGTAAAACTTCTCCATCAAAATATATTCTGGGAACCCATGATTTGGTGATCTCACAAGGCATAATTTGAACCGGTCCCATGCCTTATGTAAGTGTTCCCCTGGCATTTTCTTGAAGAAAAAGATTGTATCTCTAAGCTCCGACTTCTTGCTATCCGGGAACCACTTTGCCAAAAAGGCTCGGACAAGCTCAGGACATGTAGTGATGGTATGAGGAGGTAAGTTGTAAAGCCATTTTCTTTCCTCTCCCGCCAATGAATACTTGAACACACGCAACCTCAAAGCATCATCCGTCACATTGGTTTGTTTGTGCATGGCGCATACACCCAAGAAGTTCCTTAGGTGTTGCGTCGGGTCATCATTCGTTGAATTATTGAAATATCCTTCCGCTTTGAGCAATAGAATCATCTCATGATCCACTTTGAAAGTAGATGCATCAACTACCAGAGGGAGGATAGCGTTGGTGTCGTTAATATATTCATCGTTGTCGACGAACGGGTTCTCCTCTTCATCATACTCAATGTTGGCCATTTTCACCAAGTTCACCAAACAAAACAAGCAACGTGTGATGGAATAGAAAAAGATAGAGAGTGAAGTATACACTAACTAGTAATTTCAAAACCGTATTCCCCGGCAACGACGCCAAAATATGATACGCTCAAATTACACTTTAATATAGTGTGAAGTGGTCTAAGTCAAATATAATAACCCAAAAAGGTTAGGGTCAAATCCCACAGGGAATAGGAGTGAAAATATTACTTTGATAGTGTGATTCTTAACTCAAATCATATCTCTATTCCGTTAATGTAACAGAGATATGGGGGTTGATTGTGTAATAATCTAATTATGCTAGTAAAAAAGATGATTAATTAAAGTTGTAATTAATGTGATTAACTAAACCAAGGTTGTGTCCCCTTCAATGAAGTGTAATGCTAATGGGTATTAATATGGTATATTTCTAATGGAAGGTCCTTTAGATATGCACATGATTTCTAAATCACTACCCAATATTTTCCAACAGTTGGATAGTATTTCCTCTTTATAATTTTCCCAAATATATAAAAGAGTTGCAATGAAGAGTAATCACTTAATGCCAAATAAAACCCACGTATTCCTAAGCGATTATATTAAACAAGGTTTAAAGCCTTGAGTCTTTGATATTTACTCTTACCAATTCTAACCCACTTTTCCAAGCTAAGAAAGAATTTATGGCACTTGTTAATGTTTGCAACCACTAACAATAAATGAAAATGAAGAGTAAATAAATATCAACTAACCACTATACATATATTCAATGTTAAATAACCAAATACATAACACCCATTTAGGGTCCACAACCTTAGTATTTAAGGCTAGCTACACATACTTAATGACAAAAAGATAATGGTATTAAATGTCATGAAATACTTACAAAACTCAAGAATCCTTGATTTAATGCTTCCAAAAGTGAAGAATATTCAAAGGAGGGAATGTAGCTCTAAAACCAGACAAGAATGACCCACAAAACCTAAATAAATCTATTTATAGTGGGCCAAAAGTCGGGGTCAAAATCGGACAAAAATGCCCTTTCAGGGCAGCTCTACGACCGCATTCCTATCGCAGAACAGGTATGCGGTTCGCATTATTCACATGGCCATCGCAGACTAAAACCCTAGTTTCCAGCTCCCATCGCATTGTGTGTTCTGTGGTCCGCATTCTTGATATGCGACCGCACAATTGCTTCGCATTCTCGAACTGGGCTTCAGGTACTGGACGTTCTGCGGTCACGTATGCGGTTCGCAGATGAAGTATGCGATCGCATAGTCGATCGCATGTTTTCTCTTGAAGTTACCCAATCTTTTTGTGGAGTTCTACGATCCTCCTGGGCCATCTGCGATTCGCATACTAGTTATGCGGTCCCTCTTGTGCCATCTGCGATCGCATTCTGCTCTTTCTTCAAAAAATTTAGCTTTTTGTTCTCTTTATCATATTCTTGAGTGTTTGAGCCTCATGCGCTGCAAAACATCAAAATTCTATAAATATAAAAGGTAAATTCTCTTGAAACAAGCTTTAATCTAAGCAATTTGATATTAAATGTGTCGTAATTCTCCGGTACATCAATGATCTCGAATTAGCAGCCATTGTTCACGCCTTGAAGATTTGGCGTCATTATTTGTATGGGGTGCATTGTGAGGTTTTCACTGATCACTGTAGTCTGCATCATCTTTTTAAGTAGAAGGATCTGAATTTGCGCCAGCGGAGATGGTTGGAGCTTCTCAAGGACTATGATATCACTATTCTATACCATCCGGGGAAGGCCAATGTAGTGGTCGACGCCTTGAGTCGCCGAGCAGAGGGTTTGGGGAGTCTAGCATATATTCCAGCAGTAGAGAGACCTTTATCACTTGATGTTCAGGCCTTAGCGGTCCAGTTTGTGAGATTGGATTTATTGGAGCCCCGTCGGGAATTGGCTTGTGTAGCCTCCAGGTCTTCTATTTATGACTGTATCATAGAGCGCCAATATGACGACCCACACTTGCTCGTTCTTCAGGATAGGGTCCGGCTAGGTGATACTAGGGATGTAGTTATTGGTGAGGATGGCGTGATAAGGATTCATGTCCAGATATGTGTTCCTAATATGGATGGGCTTCGAGAGTTGATTCTAGCGGAGGCCCATAGTTCGCGGTATTCCCATCCATCCCGGTGCCGCGTAGATGTATCAGGATCTGAGACAACATTATTGGTGGAGGCGGATGAAAAAGGATATTGTTGGATTCATAGCTCGGTGTCTCAACTGTCAGCAGGTCAAGTATGAGCACTAGAGACCAGGTGGATTGCATCAGAGGTTGGATATTCTAGAGTGGAAGTGGGAGCGGATCACCATGGACTTTGTAGTTGGGCTCCCGCAGACTTCGAGGAGGTTCGATGCTATATTGGTTATTGTGGACCGGCTGACCAAGTCAGCGCACTTCATTCCTGTTGGTACTACTTATTCTTCGTAGAGGTTAGCTGAGATTTATATCCGGGAGATTTCTCGGTTGCATGGTGTTTCGGTTTCTATCATTTCTGATAGAGGTACTCAGTTCACATCGCAGTTTTGGAAGGCCGTGCAGAGAGAGTTGGGTACTCAGGTTGAGTTGAGCACATCTTTTCATCCTCAGACGGACGGGCAATCCGAGCGCACTATTCAGATACTAGAAGACATGTTGCGCGCTTGTGTTATTTATTTTGGGGGTTCATGGGACCAGTTTCTTCCACTCGCGGAGTTTGCATATAATAATAGTTATCAATCGAGTATTCATATGGCTCTATATGAGGCTTTATATGGGAGGAGGTGTAGATCTCCGGTCGGTTGGTTGGAGTCGGGTGAGGCTAGGCTCTTGGGCATAGATTTGGTACAGGATGCTTTAGATAAGGTGAAGTTGATTTAGGAGCGGCTTCACACGACGCAGTCTAGGCAGAAGAGCTATGCGGACCGGAAGGTCCGGGATGTATATTTCATGGTTGGGGAGAAGGTTCTACTGAAGGTGTCACCCATGAAGGGTGTTATGCGATTTGGGAAGAGGGGTAAGTTGATTCCCCGGTTCATTGGGTCTTTTAAGATGCTTCAGAGGGTTGGGGAGGTGGCTTATAGACTTGTTTTTCCACCTAGCCTGCCGAGTGTGCATCCGGTGTTTCATGTTTCTATGCTTAGGAAGTATATTGGTGACTCGTCTCATGTTTTGGACTTCATCACGGTTCAGCTAGAGGGTGATATGTCTTTTGAGGTGCAACCAGTAGCTATTTTGGGTCGTCAGGTCAGAAGGTTGAGGTCTAAGGATATAGCGTCAGTTAAGGTGCAGTGGAGAGGACAGCCGGTGGAGGAGGCCACCTGGGACACCGAGCGGGAGATGCGGAGCAGATATCCTCACTTATTTGAAACTCCGGGTATGTTTTTACACCTGTTCGAGGATGAACGTTTGTTTAAGAGGGGGAGAATATAATGACCCGGTCTGTCGTTCCGAGAAGTTTAGCCCAATTTCCCCTATTTATGCATGATTATGTGTTGTTTATCTCTGTTATGTTGTGTTGGGTTGGTTGGCTCGATTTCGGAGTGGTTATGGAAGGAAATGAGACACTTAGTCTCTTAAGTTGGTTAAATAGTAAGAAAAGTCAACTGGAAGTTGACTTATAGGTATATGGTCTCGGAATGTGGTTTTATAATTTGAATAGCTTCGTTAGGTGATTTGGGACTTAGGGGTGTGTTCGGAATGTTAATCGGAGGTCCGTGGTAGAATTAGGCTTGAATTGGCGAAATAGGCTTTTTGGCAATTTTCGGTGGGCAGTGGAAAATTAGCTATCGGGGTCGGAATGGAATTCTGGAAGTTGGAACAAGTTCGTAGTGACAATTGGGATATGTGCACAAAACTTCAGGTCATTCGGACGTGGTTTGGTTAGTTTCGGCATCATTGGCGAGTTTCGGAAGTTTAGAAATCCTTAGGCTTGAATTTCGAGTTAATTTGGTGTTTTGATGTTGTTTCGGGTGTTTCGAGGATTCAACTAAGTTTTAATGATATTATGGGATGTGTTGGCAGTTTGGTTGAGGTCCCGAGGGCCTCGGGTGAGTTTCGGGGGGTTAACGGACCAATTCTTGGACTTACAGGTTGGCAAATATTTTGGTGTGATTTCTTCTGGTTTTGTTCTACGCGATCGCATGAGTTTTTTCACAATCGCATAGGCTTAGCTGGGAGATTTGTTGGGTTTTTCTATGCGATCGCAAAGGGTTGTTCGCGATCGCGTGTGAGAGTGGAATTGTGCTTCGCGAACGTGTTGTCAGGGTCGCGTTCGCGTAGAAGAAAGGGAGCAGGGGAAGGCTGAGGTGGTTGCTCTACGTGATCGCGTGAGGCAGGCTGTGATCGCATAGTGTTTATGTGGCAGTGAAATGCGATCTCTTGACTAAGTACGCGATCGTGTAAGGTAAAATGAGGGGCATCGTTAATTGTGCTTTGATGTGCCGAAGAATTTCGGCACATTTAATACCATATTGCTTAGACTAGGGCTCGTTTCAAGAGCATTTACTCTTATTAATCATAGAATTTTGGTATTTTGCAGTACACAAGGTGTGAACACTCAAGACCATGCAAAAGGAAGTTAAAAGAAGAGAAAAGAGAAGGAAAATGGCCAAATGCGATCGCATCTTCAACATGTGAATCGCATTTCAAGCCTAGGGGTCGCATATCGCAACAGAATGTTGAGTCAAAATTAAGGAGTGAAATGCGGCCACATATGCGACCGCATATCCCAAATG
>ML260954.1:0-13343 GCA_005239495.1 Nicotiana undulata | reverse complement strand
TACCCTATGCATTGAAGAGGTAGAACGCTCATCGGGTCCACTTCCTACACCCGTAAAGGAGCTACTACTGGAATTTGAAGATGTCATGCCACAGGAAATGCCGAAGTGACTTCCGCCTACGTGCACTGTGGACCATGAGATTGAGTTAGTGCCGGGTGTAATCCACCTGCCCGGGCGCCTTACCGAATGTCACAACCCGAACTCACCGAGCTTTGGAGACAATTGACGAAAATTCTAGACACAGGGATCATTGTACCCTCCAAGTCCCCACACGGGTCCCCTATGCTTTTACAGAAGAAACATGATGGTAGTCTACGCCTCTGCGTGGATTATCGGGCATTGAACAAAATTACTGTGAAGAACAAGTACCCTATACCACTCATGGCAGACTTGTTCGATAGATTGGGGAGTGCTACAGTATTTACAAAAATTGACCTGAAGACAGGGTATTGGCAAGTCCGGATTGCGGAGGGCGACGAACACAAGACGACCTGTGTGACAAGATATGGGTCGTTCGACTTCCTAGTTATGCCGTTCGGCTTAACTAACGCTCCAGCCACATTTTGCACCCTGATGAACCAGGTCTTCCGAGAGTATATTGATTAATTTGTGGTGGTCTATTTAGATGATATTGTGGTCTATAGCAAGACACTGGAAGAACACCTGGAGCACTTGCGGAAGGTCCTAACCCGATTGCGGGAGCATGAATTGTACGCAAAGCTATCCAAGTGTGCCTTTGCTCAGAAACAGATCGACTTCCTCGGGCATGTCATTGAGGAAGGGCGGATCAAGATGGACCAGCAAAAGATCCAAGCCATTACAGATTGGCCGCCACCCAAGGATATCCATGCCTTGAGGTCATTCCTTGGCCTATGCAATTTCTATCGGCGGTTTGTGAAGAACTACTCTCTCATCGCAGTACCATTAACTGAACTCCTCAAGAAGGTCACGCCTTGGGATTGGGGTCCTAGGCGAGCGGAGGCCTTCAATGCATTAAAAGCGGCTATGTCTAGTAGTCCTGTCTTGGCCCTTCCTGACTTGGCCAAGCCATTCGAGGTGCAAACAGATGCTTCTGACTATGCTCTTGGCGGGGTATTACTACAAGACGGGCATCCCGTAGCATATGAGAGCCGGAAGCTGAAGGATGCAGAACGGCGCTACGCCGCCCACGAGAAAGAATTATTGGTTGTCGTTCATTGCTTACGCCTTTGGAGGCATTATCTACTTGGATCACCATTCGTGGTCAAGACAGACAACACGGTTGTTAGTCATTTCATGACCCAGCCGAAGCTGAATGCCCGACAGGCCCGATGGCAGGAACTCATAGCGGGAATTTAACTTCAACCTGGAGTATCGAAGTGGGAAGTCTAATCATGTGGCTGATGCACTCAGTCGCAGAGCGGACCTAGCATCGGTGTGCCTACTTGCCACTCTAAGGGGGAGCGAAGTAGCCACCACCATTAAAGACCAGATACAGGATCTACTCATCAACGATCCCGCTGCACAGTATTTGGTTGATCTAGTAGGACAGGGCAAGACTCGCCAGTTCTATATGGAGGATGGTTTCCTGAAGGTAAAAGGGAACCGACTTTATGTTCCAAAGGGAGGAGATCTGAGAAGAACTCTCTTGGCGGAATGTCACGACACTCTGTGGGTCGGCCATCCCCGCGAAGAACGCACCATGGCTTTGCTTCGCCGTTCATATTATTGGCCCCAAATGGCCGACGACGTCGCACAGTATGTGAGGACTTGTCTAGTATGCCAGAAGGACAAGTCCGACCGCTTGACACAAGCGGGACTCCTGGAACCTCTAGCTGTTCCAAAGAGACCTTGGGAAAGCGTGTCTCTGGATTTCATCACCGGATTGCCCAAGGTTGGAGATCTCACAACTATCTTGGTTGTGGTGGATCGGTTTTCGAAGTATGCCACCTTCATTGCAGCACCTCAATATATATCAGCAGAAGATACAACTCGACTCTTCTTCTCTCATGTCGTCAAATATTGGGGCCTGCCCAAAGACATTGTTAGTGATCGCGATTCACGCTTCACTAGCAACTTTTGGACCCAACTATTTAAGTGCCTCGGGTCAAAATTGAGTCACAGCTCAAGTTTTCATCCACAATCCGATGGCCAGACGGAGCGGTTCAATGGTATGTTGGAGGAATATCTCCGCCATTTTGTTACCGGATCGCAGAAGAATTGGGTGAAGCTTTTGGATGTTGCCCAACTGTGTTTCAATTCACAAAAGAGCTCCAGTACAAACAAAAGCGCTTTTGAAATTGTTACCGGGCAGCAACCGCTACTCCCACACACCGTGAATGCACCAAACATGGGAAAATCTCCTAGTACTACTAGCTTCTTAACAGAATGGAAGCGGAATATGGAGATAGTGCGTAGCTATCTGGTGAAAGCCCAAAAGCAAATGAAGAGGCATGCTGATCAGAATCGTCGCTTTGTTGAATACCAAGTAGGAGACAAAGGGATGGTCAAAATACCAAAGCGGTACTTATTTGCAGGGGTCCATGACCCTCGCCTGTTGCAAAAATACATTGGACCTTTCTCCATTGAAAGACGCATTGGGAAAGTTGCATACCGGGTGGATACCCCAGCTTGGTGGAAAATACATCCCGTCTTCCATGTCAGTCTATTAAAACCTTTTCGGGAAGACACGGAGGATCCTTCACGGAGAAAACTCACAATACCCAGTATACGAGGCCCCGATTCAACCGGGAAAAGGCGAGCTAAAGCTATTCTTGATGATCGGATAATTCATGCCTCCAGGAAGGATCACCAAGAGTTCTTGGTAAAATGGCAAGGGTGTGATGCAGAGAAGAACACTTGGGAGAGGGGAACAAACCTAAAATCCTACAAGAGCCTGATTGAAGATTATTTGGGAAGTAAGGCGCCGAGGACGTGATGCCTGAGACAAAGTTGCTGCCAACGGACCTGTTTCTACCTTTGTAGAAAACTAAGTCCTTTTCTTTGTAAATATAGACTAGCTTTATTCCATGTACTTTCATTATGTTTCTCTAGTGTAGTTTAGTCTACTCATGTAACTTTGGTTTATTTTTTTTAAGCATTATTAGGGGGTATCAAGCATTCAAAACTTTCTAGCAAGCAATTCTCTGTACTGGTGTCTCTACCCCTCGACACCGCGTTGCCTTCTTTTGTAATAGCTTTCATTATTGCAATCAAGCTTTTATTCAAATCTCATTTCTGTTCTCTCAAATTGTTGGCATTGGTTTTCCCACACGGCACTGACAATCTCGTCTAGCGTGTGGCGAGGACCTCATTTGGCGGATAGCAACCACCCTGACATCGGTTGCTTAGCCTTACGTCGCCCTTCCAAAGAATCTCAGGAAGGCACAACGTAACAGGTTTCATGCCTATTACAGTTGATATATACTTTTTATCTCTACTTTTTGCAATTACAAATAGATTCTATAGTTCAGTAAATATTTTTTTCTGGATTTTATTAATATTAGTTTTGTTACTTGATGTGTTTCCGAGCTTTTACTTAATGTTTTTTGTCACGAAATGCTAATGTTAGCGTCTTTCCCAAACATGTTATTCGTTAAAAGGTTCATCATTATTCTAACTCTATCACGACCCCAAATGCTAACAGGCCGTGATGGCGCCTATCGTGGAACTAGGCTAGCCACCCATCACTTAATTACTCATTCTTTCTATTATAATACTTCAAAAATCAATCATAAACAACAAATAGAATAATAATTAATTTCAATAAGTCTTACACCCCAATAATAATCTAACAGNAAAACAATCAAGCTAGCAGTCTACAACCGTCCCCAAGACCCGGAGTCAACATGTCATGAGCATCTACGAAATAAAACTAACTCCACTAATGTCTTAAATAAAGTCTAGGAATGAAATGCTAAACTGAATAAGGAAGGGAAATGGAGAAGTTGTGGACGCTGGACAACTACCTCGAAATCTCGTAAAGCTGCTGCTAACGAACAAGGCAGCTACTGCTCCAAATCGGTATCTGAATCTGTGCATAGAGGCACAGGGAGTGTTTATGAGTACGCCAACTCAGTAGTAATGAAAATAAATCACAGTCTGAGAAATATAAAACACACAGCACAGATACACCAATTCACAAAACCAGTAAAGCACCAAGTCACCATAAAATATTCATCAAGTACATAAGTTCGAAAACCAATTTCCAGAAATTCTTTGAAACAAGTATAATTTCAATATATCTCAGTAAAACTCTCAATAAAAGCCAGTTTGAAAATCAAAGTAAATCATAGTTCGAAAACTCAATAAAAATCATCATAAATCTGCCCCTCGGGCCATAATAATTTCTCGTACAATTTCTTTCAGTATTAGCCCATCAGGCAACCACACAATCACTCTGCCCATCAGGCAACCTCACAGTCACTCTGCCCATCAGGCAACCTCACCGTCACTCTGCCCATCAGGCAACCTCACAATCACTCTACCCATCAGGCAACCTCACAGTCACTCTGCATAAGCCCCGCGGGCATCACTCATTAGGTACCTGCGCTCACTGGGGGTGTGTACAGACTCCGGAGGGGCTCCTACAGCCCAAGTGCTATAACAAGAAACATCATGGCATAAATCACACACAATATAGGCCCACAACCTCACTCATATCATATCATCCTCGCAACATAGGCCCGCAACCTCACTCAGTCAGACACTCTTATCATTCCCTTCAGGCCATAAATATACCGGATTCTCGAACCAAAAATAGTGTTTCATTTTTTAAGAAATAGTATCAAAATACTTTGAGTGTCAAAACAATTATCAAGAGAATACTGAGTAAAAATCATAACATATCAGTGAGGATAATAGTAAAACATCCCCCAAGGGGTAAACAAATCGGCACTAGGCCCCAAACATGGCTTACAACCCAAATCATATCAAAATATAACAATACTTTAAGCATAGGCTTAAAAATCGATTTCGCAACTCAATAGTTGCCTAAATATGGAATATATTTCCAAAGTTCCAATCTTTGCATTCCAAAACCCGTGAAAGGGTGCAGAGTTTGGGGTTTCATACCCTCAGGACAGGATTAAAGACATTACTTACCTCAAGCTAGCCCGAAAACTATTCCGCAATACGCTTGCCTTTCGTATCATCCTCCGAGCGCTCCAAATATATAAAGGTCAGACCTTTATCATCAAATTATGCTTGAGGAATAAATTCCAATTCAAAAATATCGATTTTAGCTCAAAACCCGAAATTTGCTAAAACCCGACCCTTGGGCCCGCATCTCGGAACTCAAAGATTTTTATACCAAAATGTTCTTCGTCATCTCCTGAGTCCGTACATATAAAGAACGCTAAAATCGGAGTCCTTTTGGCCCCTGAAATCGACCCCTAAAGGTCTCATAATCTCAAGCCCTAACCCCACATTTTTCTACTGATTTCCATGAATTAAACACTGTGATTATGTTCTTTAATCACCTATAATCAAGTTTTAAGGTCCAAAATACTTACCTCTATGAAGAACAATGATTTCCCTTCTTCAAATTGCCTCAAAACCTCTCTTCCCGTTCAAAAATGGTGTAAACAATGTGTTAGGGTCGCGGAAGGGTTTTAATTTAACTGACCAGGTATTACTCTCCGCGATCACGGTCAATGGCCCGCGTTCGCACTATGTTTTGTTTCCCAGTGACCCACGCTATCGCTGCACAAAGTACGCGACCGCACAGTGCTTACTCACCCCCACGTGCCTGACCCTGTGCGATCGCACTACCTTCTACGCGATCGCACTGCTTTGACTCCCTCTACTCTGCGATCGCACCTCCTCACCTGCGATTGCACAGAGCCATTTCCTGGGCCTCACCAACTGACCTATGCGATCGCATATAACCCCCTGCGATCGCATAGAGGAAAATTATACCTGTAACACACTAGCAAAAATTGCTATTTTCTAAGTCCAAAAGTGTCCGTTAATCACCCGAAATCAATCCGGAGCCCCTCGGGACCCCAACCAAACATACTAACACATCACATATGATCATTCAAACTTAGTTTTACCCTCGGAACACAAAAACTAACATCAAAACACAAAAATTACATCGGATTCAAGCCTAAGAACTTTGATATTTCTAAATTCTACCAATGATGCCGAAATTATCCAAAACAACTCCGATTGACCTGAAATTTTGCAGACATGTCCAAAATGACATTACGAACTTGTTCCAGCTGTCGGAATTCCATTCCGACCCCGATAGCCTATTTTCCACTCCCGACCGAAAATCATCAAAAACTAACTTCGGCCAATTCAAGCCTAATTCTACACCGGACATCACAAAATTATTCTGAACACACTCCTAAGTCCCAAATCACCTAACAAAGCTATTTGAGCCATAAAATCCGCAATCCGAGGTCCTTTACCAATTAGTCAACTCTCTGTTGACTTTTCCAACTTTAAGGCTATTTTTAAAGACTGAATGACTAACTCTCACTACAACCATTCTGATTTCAAGGCTACAAACTCTAACACATCAATAACAGTTAAACCAAGCTATGACAAGGCAATAAAAGTAATTAAAATGGTGGTTCCACGTAACGACAGATCGGGTTGTTACATTCTCCCCCTCTTAAACAAACGTTCGTCCTCGAACGGGTCTAGAAACATACCTGGAGTCTCAAACAAGTGAGGATATTTGCTCTGCATCTCCCGCTCGGTCTCCCAAGTAGCCTCCTCCACTGGCTGACCTCTCCACTGTACTTTCACTGAAGCTATATCCTTGGACCTCAACTTTCTGACCTCACGAGCCAAGATTGCTACTGGCTCTACCTCATATGACATATCACCCTCAAGCTGAACTGTGTTGAAGTCTAATACATTAGACGGGTCACCAACATACTTTCTGAGCATCGACACATGAAATACCGGATGAACACTCGATAGGTTGGGTGGCAAGTCAAGTCTATAAGCCACTTCTCCAACCTTCTGAAGTACCTCAAAAGGACCAATAAACTATGGACTCAGCTTTCCTCTCTTTCCGAACCTCATAACACCCTTCATGGGTGATACCTTCAGCAGTACCTTATCACCTTCCATAAATGACACATCCCGGACCTTCCGGTCCGCATGGCTTTTCTGCCTAGATTGCGCCGTGGGAAGTCGCTCCTGAGTCAACTTCACCTTCTCCAACGCATCCTGAATCAAATTTGTGCCCAATAACTTAGCCTCGCCAGGCTCGAACCAACCAACCGGAGATCTACACCTCCTACCATATAAAGCTTCATACGGGGCCATCTGAATACTGGACTGGTAGTTGTTATTGCATGCAAACTCCGCTAGTCGCAGAAATTGATCCCATGAACCACCAAAATCAATCACACAAGCCCGTAACATATCCTCCAATATCTGAATAGTCCGTTCCGACTGCCCGTCGGTCTGAGATGAAATGTCGTGCTCAACTCTACATCAGTACCCATACCTCTTTGTACGGCCCTCCAAAACTGAGATGTGAAATGAGTACCTCTGTCAGAAATGATAGAAACCGGAACTCCATGCAACCGAACAATCTCCTTAATGTAAATACCAGCTAACCTCTCTGAAGTATAAGTAGTGCTGAAAGGAATGAAGTGCGCGGACTTGGTCAATCTATCCACAATGACCCAAATAGCATCAAAACCCTTCGAAGTCTGTGGAAGCCCAACTACAAAATCCATAGTGATTCGCTCCCACTTTCACTCTGGAATATCTAACCTCTGAAGTAATCCACCTAGTCTCTGGTGCTCATACTTGACCTGTTGGCAGTTGAGACACCGAGCTACATACTCAACAATATCTCTCTTCATCCGCCTACACCAATACTATTGTCTCAAATCCTGATACATCTTCGCGGCACCCAGATGGATAGAATACCGCGAGCTGTGGGCCTCTGCTAATATAAACTCTCGAATCCCTTCCACATTGGGCACGCAAATATGGCCCTGCATCCTCATAACACCGTCATCACCAATAGTCACATCTTTGACATCACCTCGACGAACTCTATCTTGAAGAACTAACAAGTGCCAGTCATCATACTGGCGAGCTTTAATCTGATCATAGAGAGAGGACCGGGAAGCCATACTAACTAATACCCGCAGAGGGTCTGACAAATCCAATCTCACCAACTGACCCGCTAAAGCCTGAACATCAAGTGCTAAAGGTCGCTCTGCTGCTGAAAGGTATGCTAGACTCCCCAAACTCTCGCCTCTGCGACTTAAGGCATTGGCCACTACATTGGCCTTTCCCGGGTGATACAAAATAGTAAGTTCATAATCCTTGAGAAGCTCTAACCACCTCCTCTGACGCAAATTCAAGTCCTTCTGCCTCAGCAGATACTGCAAACTATGATGATCGGTGAAAATCTCACACTGTACCCCATAAAAGTAATGCCGCCAAATCTTTAAGGCATGAACAATGGTAGCTAACTCAAGATCGTGCACTAGATAATTCTTCTCGTGCACCTTCAACTATCTAGATGCGTAGGCAATCACCCTACCGTCCTGCATCAATACTTCTCCCAAGCCAACTCTAGAAGCATCACAATAGATTGTATAAGAACCTGAACTAGTAGGCAAAACTAGTACCGGAGTTGTGGTCAATGCTGACTTGAGCTTCTGAAAGCTCTCCTCACACTCATCGGACCATCTAAATGGGGCACCCTTCTGGGTCAATCTGGTCAATGGTGAAGCAATAGATGAGAACCCTTCTACAAAGCGACGGTAGTATCCCGCCAAACCAAGGAAACTCCTGATCTCCGTAGCTGAAGACGGTCTGGGCCAGCTCTGCACCGCCTCAATCTTCTTCGGATCAACCTGAATACCCTCACTAGACACCACGTGCACTTGGAGAATTTTTCATAAAGCTTCTCCTCCCTCAACCTATGTAACACAACTCTCAAGTGCTGAGCATGCTCATCCTGGCTACGAGAATAAACCAGGATGTCATCAATGAACACAATGATGAAGGAATCAAGGTAAGGCTGAAACACATTGTTCATCAATTGCGTGAATGCGGCTGGGGCATTGGTCAGCCCAAATGACATAACCAGGAATTCATAATGACCATATCGGGTCCTGAAAGCAGTCTTCAGAATGTCAGAATCCCGAATATTCAGCTGATGGTACCCAGACCTTAAGTCAATCTTGGAGAACACCTTAGCTCCCTTAAGCTGATCAAATAAGTCATCAATACGAGGCAAAGGATAACGATTCTTCACCGTAACCTTATTCAGCTGCCTATAATCAATACACATACGCATGGAGCCATCTTTCTTTTTCACAAACAACACCGGTACACCCTAGGGTGACACACTAGGCTGAATGAACCCCTTATCTAAGAGTTCTTGAAGCTACTCTTTCAATTCTTTCAACTCCGCTGGTCCCATGCGGTAAGGTGGAATAGAGATAGGCTGAGTGTCTGGCACCAAGTCAATACCAAAATCAATATCCCTTTCAGGTGGCATGCCTGGCAGGTTTGCATGGAATACATCCGGAAAATCACGGACTACAGGAACATAATCAACAGATGGAGTCTCACTACTAACATCCCTCACAAAGGAAAGATAAGATTCACACCCTTTCTTAACCATGCGCTGAGCCTTTAAATAAGAAATCACTCTGCTAGGCACATGCTCTATAGACCCTCTCCACTCAACTCTTGGAACTCCGGGCATAGCTAAGGTAACAGTCTTAGCGTGACAATCAAGAATCGCATGACATGGGGATAACCAATCCATGCCCAGAATCACATCAAAATCAACCATACTGAGTAACATCAAGTCCACTCGGGTCTCCAGACCCCCAACAGATATAAGACACGATTGATACACACGGTCCACAATAATAATATCGCCCACCGGAGTCGAAAAATGAACAGACATAACTAAAGACTCACGGGGCATATTCAGAAAATGAGCAAAATAGGATGAGACATAAGAGTACGTGGAATTAGGGTCAAATAAAGCTAAAGCATCACTGTGACAAACTAAGATAGTACCTGTAATCACCGCATCTGAGGCCATAGCATCAGGCCTAGCCGAAAGTGCATAAATACGTGGTTGGCCTCCACCAGTTCGACCTCCACCTCTAGGGCGGCCTCTAGCTGCCTGACCACCACCCCTGGCTGCCTGGGTAGGTGGTGATGTGACTGGGGCTGAAGCCGAGGGCTGAACCCTCTGCTGAGATGAAGTATTAGGACGACGGGGACACTGCCTCCACTCATGTCCGAACTCTCCACACTCATATCAACTACCTAGAGCTGGAGATGAAAACTGACAAAAACCCCTTCCACCATGATAACCACCAGATGAACCATGCATAGAATAACCCTGATAAGATGATGCTCGGGCGGAGCTTTGAGCTGGCAGGGCACTAAAAGATGAGCGTCCCTGATGGGAATTGTAAGGACCTTGCCCCGAAGATACACCACTGTAAGCTGGGCGAACTGGCTGTGGAGTTCTAAATGGATGACATCTGCTGTGCTGAAACTGCCCTCTAGAAGGGGAACCACTGAAGTTACCTGCTCCCCGAGGCCTCTTGACCTCTCTCTCCTCATGATCCTGCCTACGAACCGACTCAATATCCCGAGCAATGTCAACAACCTGCTCAAATATAGCTCCAGACACTCTCTCTCTGGTCATCAAGATCCGAAGCTGATAAGTAAGACCATCTACAAACCTCCTAATCATTTCCCTGTCAGTACGGACAATCTCAGATTCATGTCTAGCCAACTCAGAAAACCTCATCTCGTACTGAGTAACTGACAACTCTCCCTGGCGCAACTGCTCAAACTGCCTGCGCTGCTCCTCTCTATGGGACTGAGGAACATACTTCTCCAAAAAGATCGTGGAGAATTGTTGCCATGTGAGTGGTGCTGAACCAACCGGCATACACCTCTCGAATGACTCCCACCAAGTAAAAGCAGCACCAACAAACTGAAATGTAGCAAACGAGGCCCCACTAGTCTCCAAAATACCCGCAGTACGTAGTATCCTCTGGCATTTATCCAGAAAACCTTGGGCATCCTCACCCTCTGTGCCACTGAAAGTCAGAGGCTTAAGTCTGCTGAACCTCTCCAGTCTACGCTGCTCATCCACGGGCATAGCTGGAACCACAAAATCCTAGACTGGGACAACCGGCTGGGCTAGGTCTACCCCCGGTGTCTGAATACCCTGTATAGCTTGCTCAGGTGTCCGTGCAGCTGGAGTCTGATTGCCTTCCCCGGCCTGAGCTGCAGTGGAAGTAGTGGATATACTAACTGCCTGAGCTAAACTGGAACACACCGTCAATATCTGAGCGAGGGTCTCATGAAGACCCGGAATAACAATAGGCAATGCCGGTGCCTGAGCCTGTCCCGCTGGAGCACCATCGGCGGGAACCTGATCCTGAACGATAGAGGGATCCTGTGGCACTGTCCCGCCTTCTGCGCGGGCTGGTACCCTACCTCTACCACAGCCCCGACCCCTTGTGGGTCTTGTCACCCTGATCGATATTGCATGTCCTCGCCATCTGTGAGAGAATGAAATAACGTAAGTTTAGATTTCAAGAATCAATAGATTGGCACGAAAGAGTTCAAGAAAAATAGAGATGTTTCCTAAGAGTTCTGCAGCCTCTCGAAGATAAGTACAGACGTCTCTGTACTGATACTCAAGACTTTACTGAACCTGCTCATGACCGTTGAGTCCTATGTAACCTAGAGCTCTGATACTAACTTTTCACGACCCCAAATCCTAACAGGCCATGGTGGTGCCTATCATGGAACTAGGCTAGCCACCCATCACCTAATTACTCATTCGTTCTATTATAATACTTCAAAAATCAATCATAAACAACAAATAGAATAATAATTAATTTCAATAAGTCTTACACCCCAATAATAATCTAACAATCTAAACAAAACCTCCCAAGACTAGAGTCAACATGGTCACGAGCATCTACGAAAAAAGACCAACTCTACTAATGTCTTAAATAAAGTCTAGGAATGAAATGCTAAACTGAATAAGGAAGGGAAATGGAGAAGCTGTGGACGCTGGACAACTACCTCGAAATCTCGTAAAGTTGCTGCTAACGAACAAGGCAGCTACTGCTCCAAATCGGTACCTGAATTTGTGCATAGAGGCACAAGGAGTCTTTATGAGTACGCCAACTCAGTAGTAATGAAAATAAATCACCGTCTGAGAAATATAAAACACACAACACAGATACACCAATTCACAAAACCAGTAAAACACCAAGTCACCATAAAATATTCATCAAGTACATAAGTTCGAAAACCAATTTCCAGAAATCCTTTGAAACAAGTATAATTTCAATATATCTCAATAAAACTCTTAATAAAAGCCAGTTTGAAAATCAAAGTAAATCATAGTTCGAAAACTCAGTAAAAATCATCATAAATCTGCCCCTCGGGCCATAATAATTTCTCGTACATATTCTTTCAGTATTAGCCATCAGGAAACCTCACAATCACTCTGCCTATCAGGCAACCTCACAGTCACTCTGCCCATCAGGCAACTTCACCGTCACTCTGCCCATCAGGCAACCTCACAATCACTCTGCCCATCAGGCAACCTCACAGTCACTCTGCATAAGCCCCGCGGGCATCACTCATTAGGCACCTGCGCTCACTGGGGGTGTGTACAGACTTCGGAGGGGCTCCTTTATCCCAAGCGCTATAACAAGACACAACATGGCACAAATCTGTGATGACCCAAAAGGTCATCTTATGTAATTTAAGCCTTATCTGTGTTTTGAGGCTCCGAGAACCTCCGTTAGTCTCACCTCGTTATGCGTGCGCAGCCCGGGAGTGTAGCCAGGAAGCTATTATGTGAAAAGTTGATGAAAATGAGTTTTTGATAATTAATGAATGAATATAGTTGACTTTGATCAACATTTCTGGTAAACAGACCCGGACCCGTGATTCGACGGTCCCAGAGGGTCCGTAGGAAAATATGGGACTTGGGCATATGCTCGGAATCGAATTCCGAGGTCCCAAGCCCGAGAAATGAATTTTTAAAGAAACTTATTTTCTGAAAATAATAAAGGATTTTGAAAATGAATAATTATGTGAAAACCGTGTTACCGGGCCCGTATTATGGTTCCGGAGCCCGGAACAGGTTTATTATATGTTATGTGACTTATCTGTGAAATTTGGTGTAAAACGGACTTGAAATGAGTGGTTTCGGATCAAAAATAATGAGACGTTGAGGTTTTAAAGAACTTGAAATGTGGCTTGGAAAGTAGTGTTATGTTCCCGAGGTCTGAATGAGATTTCGAGACCTGGAATAGTTCCGTGGTGTTAATTATAACTTGTCTGCAAAGTTTGAAGTCGTTCCG
>ML260952.1:38906-73925 GCA_005239495.1 Nicotiana undulata | reverse complement strand
TGAACAAGCTGGTCTCTAAGGACTTAGTGGTAGGGCTTCCTAACATTAAGTTCAAAGAAGACACAGTTTGTGAGGCATGTGCAAGGGGGAAGCAGGTAAGGTCTTCTTTTAAAAGTAAGAAATAGGTCAGCACCACCAGATCGTTGGAACTGGTTCATATGGATCTCTGTGGTCCCATGAGAACTCTAAGTAGAGGTGGAAAGAGATATGTTATGGTATTAGTAGATGATTTCTCAAGGTTCACTTGGACCTTGTTCTTGGCATCTAAGGATGAAGCATTTGAAATGTTCACCTCATTTGTCAAGAAGATTCAGAATCTATTAAGACATCAACTAGCATCCATTAGATCTGACCATGGTACTGAGTTTGAGAATGCAAAGTTTACTGAGTTCTGTGATGAACATGGTGTGAATCACAATTTTTCTGCTCCTAGAACCCCACAGCAAAATGGGGTTGTTGAAAGGAAAAACAGAACTCTTGAAGACATGGCAAGAACCATGCTTCTATCAAGCAAACTACCTCACAGCTTCTGGGCAGAAGCAATTAACACTGCATGTTATATTATCAATAGATGCATGACCAGACCTCTGGTAGAGAAAACTCCCTATGAATTACTTAAAGGGAGAAAGCCCAACATATCCCATCTTAGGGCTTTTGGATGCAAGTGTTATGTGCATAATAATGGCAAAGATTCTTTAGGAAAATTTGATCCCAGAAGTGATGAGGGAGTGTTCTTGGGATATTCTACACATAGCAAAGCTTATAAAATATACAATAAAAGAACTATGTGTGTAGAAGAAAGTGTACATGTTGTCTTTGATGAAACTAACACTTTATCTGAGAGACAGGAACCAGAAGATGAGGAGCTTGGACTGGTGAGGAGAAATGACTACATTGAAGCACCTATGGGAGATGGAACAAGTGATGGACCAGGTCTAACAACCCCACGCAACTCGACAGGGGGAATTCCTTATGAAAATACTGGCCCTGATCCTGTTCCACAGCAACAAGACAACTTGGAACAATCCAGAAGTGAACAACTGGTTCTCAAACCACACAGATATCAGAGTTTTCTCCCTCTTGAGAACATCATAATAGACCTGAGATCTGGAATAAAAACTAGATCCTCCTTGAAAAATCTGTGTACGTTTGATGCATTTCTATCCATGATTGAACCAAAGAACATTGCTGAAGCCCTGAAAGATGCTGACTGGGTAACTGCTATGCAAGAGGAGCTGAATCAATTTGAAAGAAGTCAAGTATGGCACTTGGTACCCAGACCACTGGACAGATCAATAATTGGCACCAAGTGGGTCTTCAGGAATAAACTCGATGAGGATGGAACTGTTACTAGAAACAAGGCAAGACTGGTTGTTCAAGGATATAACCAAGAAGAGGGAATTGATTATGATGAGACCTTTGCTTCTGTGTCAAGATTGGAGGCAATCAGACTTCTTATTGCATTTGTTGCAAACATGGAATTCACTTTGCATCAGATGGATATAAAGAGTGCCTTTCTTAATGGCTATTTGAAGGAAGAGGTATTTGTAAAACAACCTCCTGGTTTTGAAAGCAAAGAATCACCTGATCATGTATATAAACTTGAAAAGGCTCTCTATGGTATCAATCAAGCACCTAGAGCTTGGTACGAGAGATTGTCAAAATTCCTGCTGGAACATGGGTACAAACGAGGCAAAATAGACAGTACTTTGTTCTTAAAGGAAAAGGGAAAAGATCTTCTGATTGTACAAATATATGTTGATGATATCATATTTGGGGCAACAACTGAGAAGCTCAGCAAGGAATTTGCTACATTAATGGGGAGTGAGTTTGAAATGAGTATGATGGGTGAGCTAACCTTTTTCTTAGGTCTGCAAATCAAACAAACTCCACATGGAACAATGATTCATCAGCAGAAGTATGTGAGAGAACTCCTCAAGAAGTTCAAAATGGAAGATTCAAAGGAGATAGATACCCCAATAGCCACAGCTACAAAATTAGATGTGGATGAACCTGGTTCATCCGTTGATCAGAAGACGTACAGAGGGATGATTGGATCTCTACTATATCTTACTGCAAGTAGACCTGATATTGTGTTCAGTGTGGGACACTGTGCTAGGTTTCAAGCCAATCCAAAGAAGTCCCATCTCACTGCAGTGAAGAGAATTTTGAGATATTTGAAGGGCACCACTGATTTGTGCCTTTGGTATCCTATGCAGGTTTCCTGGTTGACATGAAAAGTACTTCAGGCATGGATCACTTTTTGGGCTCCTGCCTTGTATCTTGGGCCACCAGGAAACAAAATTCAGTAGCCTTGTCTACTGCTGAGGCTGAATATGTGGCTGCAGCCTCTTGTTGTGCTCAATTGCTATGGATTAAGCAACAACTCCTGGACTTTGGTATAGATGTGGGATGCATTCATATTTAGTATGATAACACTAGTGCAATTAGTATGACTAAGTACCCGGTTCATCACAAGAGAACTAAGCTCATAGATGTTAGGCACCATTTCCTAAGGGATAATTATGAGAAGGGGATGATCTCAATTGAATTCTGTGCCACTGATCATCAAATTGCTGATATATTTACCAAAGCATTGAGTAGGGAGCATCATGAGAGAAATAGGCTTGAATTAGGGATGATTAAGATCACCTATTGAAGAAAAAAAAGAGGAGAAAGTTTTATGGCTAGAAATTTTAATTAGGTACTTAATCAGATTAATCATTGCTCAGCTCTATGTCTTTGTTGTCATACTCTTCTGCCATGTATTAATATGATTCCCTAGTTGCTAATGATGTTTCTCTATTTGTGAATTGAGGCAAAATAAAGATTTTTAACAGGATGAACCTGGTTCATCCATGCTAGTTTACATGACTGACAATGTACGTTTTCATCTACATACATGTATTAATTCAAGTACAGTCATACATGAGTAGGACTCTATCCATTTATGGTTCAGTTCAAATTCTCGTACTTACCCAAATAATGAACCAGTTTCAAGAAGTTCCGTCACAATAAATTAGCCTAGTTTTAGGGGGTAAGAAACGGTCTAATCAATGTCAAATCACTGACAGTCCTTAATCGATTAGTATCCTACTTGTGTTAATACTCGTCCGTTATAATCACCCCAGCCACAAGTTATAAATAGGCCATCATTACCCATAGTGAATAAAGCAATAGACGAACCCTGTTCAAGTCATTCAACACTCAAATCTCCACTGTCTTTTGCCCTCTCTTCTTTTTCTCTAAAAATTAAAAATGTCGTCTGCTTCATCTGATTCTCAAAATTGTGACTACGATGAGGGAGTATATGAGTCTGACTCTCCACCGGTCTACAATTCTGAACCTCTGAGACACCTGAAACCCTTGAATACCATGATACTCTTAAACATACACCAAACCCTATCCCAACCCAAAAACCCCGTCGTGTCAAGGTTTTTGTACGAAAATCTGTGGCTTCAGGGTCACAAGCAAAGTTCTTGGAAGATTTATTACAGGTTGAAGAAGAACCCAAACCTGATTCGTCCAATGAATCATTTAAATCAACACATAAGGACGATGCACCTGGTTCGTCAAGTGCTGAGAAAGGTAATACTGAAGTTACCTCTGTGTTAAATTCTGAAAATAGATTTGTGTTGGTTGGGTCTGTGGTGGATGTGGAAGTGCCAAGTAGGCCAAGAAAAACTGGGAAAATTCTTGAGAATGAGGGAGATGCAGGTGTGAGGGGATCTGGGAAGGATGGTTCCATACTTGAGATTTATGGCCCCATTCCTGAGAATCTTGAAGATGATGTCGTAGTGATAGGGGTAACAAATGAAATTGAGGAAGCTTCTGCTGGATTAGAAAATCTAATGAAGGATATAGATGATCGTGTTTCTTCTGGGGAAGAAACCTTGGCTGAGAGACTTAAGAAACTGGGGGACTCATACAACCCCAAGAAAAGAAGGACTCCCAATTCCATCACGTCTAAAGCCTCAAAGAAAAGGAAAACTGATGAGTCTGTTGGTGTACCTGTTCCAAGGGTGCGAGCTACGAGAAATACTGTTCGTGAAGAGGAGGAGAAGCTGGAAAAAGCTCTTCAAGAGAGCAAAAGAAAGAGGGATGAGAAAGGAAAAGCGAAAGTGGGGGAGCCTGTTGAGGCTATTGTTGTTGATGAGGTGTTGGACCTGGTCCAACAAGATGAAGAGGTTACTCCAGTGGTGGTCAAGACACCCAAGGAGAAATTGACTAAGACTTCCTCAAAGAAGTCAGCACCTATGTCTGATACCACCGTGGGTACATCTACGAGGACACGGTCTAAAGTAAAGTCAAAGAAGAAAGTTTAGATTGTTGAGAAAGATAATGATCCTGATTGGAGTGGAGATGATGAGAAGGAGGTTGGAGAAGTGTCGATTGACAGAGTTTCCATGTTTTGCAAGAGACATATTTTGAAGGGAAAGTCTCTGAAGGACTTGGAGGAGCCGGGTATGAGGTACTTAGTGGATTTTCTGGCAGCTCAAGGCTGGAAGGACATGGTCCTTCGCTTGGAGGGAAGGCTGGTCAGAAATGAGGTAGTGGAATTCATGGGGAATGCAACTGTGATTGGAGAAAGGGTTACATCATTGGTCAGGGTAGTTGAAGTCTCCTTTGACGCTCAAGAACTGGGAGTCATTCTAGACATTCCATCTGAGGGATATGACGATTATACAAGGTAGAGATGGCCTTGCTTGGATGGAATGGCCTCAACACTCAACATCACCAGATTCTTTTGTGACAATGAAGAAGAGCCTGAGCCCAGGGCAATGTACAAAAGCGAGATAAATCCTGAACACAAGCTGTAGTTTGTTATTAAATTTCTGCTGCCAAGACAAGAGCGCAGGCACATTGCCAACTATATGGATCTAACGCTCATGGAGTGCCTATACAGAGGCAAGCAGATCAATTGGCCATCTTTGATCATCCAGCTTTTGGACAGGGTGGTAAATGGCACCAAGGCCCATGCGATTCCTTATGGATTTATACTTACTGCAGTTCTGGGTCATTTTGGAGTTCCCACAAAGAAGGCTGAAATGGCTACTGCAAAGGATTTCTTTGGGAAGGACACTTTGCTGTCATGTGATTACACTGTCAATGCCCCGACAGATGAACCTGGTTCATCTCGGAAGCAACCGGTCAACAGCAAGGTCCGTACTGTAGTGCAAGAAAGCGAGCAAAAGGATATGGAGATCCTTCGCTTGAAGACTCGCTTAGTTGATGTGGAAGGTGAGCGTGATGCTCTCAACGCTGAATTAGCCAATGAGAAGGAGAAAAATGAGGGTGTCTTACATCAAATGTTGTCTCTTCTCCAAACCAAGAATCCTGCCTCTTATGCACCACCCCAAACTTAGGAATTTCCAGAACTACCCCCCTCATATCCTATCAAGTGCCCAGTTCGGGACTGTGTCAAGTGTGTCTGTTTCAGTTTTTAATTTTGTCGTACTCATGTTTTGGTTGTATTTGATTTAATCTGTTTTGGTGTTGATAATCCATGTTAATCAAATGAAAGCTTGGTGTTTTGACAACTGTCTCTATTTATGATTTAGCTTACATTATTGGTTTCTTGTGTTGATTAATCATGTTTGCACCTGCAGTTGCCTAAATTGGCCATGAGTAAGAATTAATTACTGGTAAGTCTCATTTTGCAGCTTTACGATGATGCCAAAAGGGGGAAGATGTGCTACAGTGTTGTGCTGCAGTATTGTTTAAAAAATTTAAAATCTTTGAAGTGATATTTATAACCTAATGAACCTGGTTCTTGACGATTAATGCTCACAAAAATACAAAGTGTTGGATGTGTATACAGGAAAATGCACAAATTTTTATGTGTATACAGGAAAAATGCACAAAGTTTGTCATCATAAAAAAGGGGGAATTTGTTGGCCCATGTCACGGAATAGGTTTTGAAGATTGACAAAAGGTGTCCAGTTGAACCAGGTCCATCATAGCATAAACTTCTGAATGAAGCAGTTGGATCACAAGTCATACAAGTCTAGGAGATATCAGTGATTGCTAAGTATCAAGGAACCAAGAGAAAGTCTCCTAATACGGAAAGGTTGCAAATTGATAAGAGAAGATAGAAGTTGCTTTCAGCTAAGACAGAAATGGAGGAAAGAAGTTGAGTTACAATCAAGCTCGTTTTCCACGGAAGAGTTGGATCAGAATTGAATCATGGACTCAACAAACGGACTCTATAAATAATCAATGTATTACTGCTGAAAGAGGAGACGCACAAGTGCAAAAGTGAATCAAATTCTGAAGCAAAAGTTCAAGAGGTTTTGCAAGCAGAATTGTTGTGCGATACAAAGGCTACATCTCAACTAGAAGAAACAGTTTCATCGTTTGTATATTGAGTCTAGTTGATTGTAGTAAGAGTTTAAATAGTGTATCTTATCAGCTTTCATAGAAGCAATTATAATAGGTACATAATGATCAAGTTAGAGTTATCTTGAATTCTGTAGAAATTAGCTAGAGGCTAGTTGATACAAAGAGGATTAGAGTTAGTCCTAGGATTACAAAAGAGTTTATTGTGTAAGTCCGTTTTTGGCTTAGAGTTTAGTGAAGAGTTTTGAGCAATCCTACTGAGGAGTAGGTCGTGGTTTTTTCACCTTTTGAGCCAGGTGTTTTCAACGTAAAAATCTTTGTATCTTTACTATTACTGCTTAATTATTCCGCAAACAGTAGTAAGTAGTAGACTAAGAAGAACCAGGTTCTTCTTATTAGACAACACTTGAAAATTTGATACTGCACAATTAACTTATAATATTTTGTAGTATTGAAGTCTAAAACAACATTTTCTATTTGTTTTAGTTTTCTTCTTTAGTTAGGGTTAGGTTCATGCCAAAAATGCCAAATGATGCTTAATCTCTGCTTAGAAACATATGCATAGCGTTTGTATGCATAATTGGGACTGGGGTTAGTAGCTTTGCTTGATTAATTGCCATAAATCTTGGATAATTAGTGAAAACCCTAGTATTAAGTGCTCATGAGTGTCGAACTGATTTGAATTTCGCGGCCGCGCACACTTTTGTGCGATTCGCGATAGGGTATGCGGCCTCGTAAAAAATTGTGCGGTCCGCGATACCCTAGTTGCACTGTTAGTTGCTTAGATTTCGCGGCCGCACTCATTTTTGTTCGGTCCGCGATTGGTCTTTCGCGACCACATTCAATTTTGTGCGATCCGCGCATTTGAACTTCAGAGACTCAATAATTTGTTTATGCGGCCGCACTCAAAATTGTGTAGTCTGCGATGGGTATTTCGCGGCCGCACTCATTTTTGTGTGGCCCGCGGTTGATTAACTTCAGAGAACCAGTAGTCTGAGCCTAGTCTCTTTGCGGCCGCACTCACTTTTGTGCGGTCCGCGATGGGCAGTTCGTGGTCGCACTCACTTTTGTGCGGTCCGCACTGCCCTGTTCTATGAAGCACTGACTTTCATTTCATATGTAATGCTTTAACACATGTTGAACCCCAATTCTAAGTGACTTTCACTACTTGTGTGTTGCAGACAATGGTGCGTTCCCGTGGTAGAGGAGACACTTCCAAAGGGAGAGCAGAATCCTCCCGAGGCAGGGGTAAAGGAAAGCAAACTTTGCCCTTATCAGTCCAAAGGGTAGTGGGCAAAAAGACTACCGTCGTTAGACCTCCTCTGGACTCCTCAGACGCCAGTGAATACCTCCCATCCAGGGAGACTTCTGAGGGGGAATATGTACAACCCCAACCGAAGTCACAATCAAAACCATTCCACTTGGTCAATGAACCTACCTCCTCCTCTGGATCGTCTGATGGCTCAAAAGGAGGTAGTCAGGCATCGAAACCATCTTCCCCGCTTGCTACAGAACCTGCCAGTACACATACCCCAATAAATTTAGATGATGATGATGAGGTCACGGATGACGAGAGAGGGGGTGACACATATTTGGGTGGCCTGGCTAGGTCAAGGAAACCGGAGGTGTAGGCCGATAGATTTGTGAGTGAGAAGGCGTATGCCAAGTTTCGGGAATGGTGGCCCCAAAGGTCGCTCACTATTGAGCGACAATTCATAACCAAAGACCTACTCCGGCATAATCCAAATGTCCTAAGGCAATTTGAGAAGAGAAAAGGATGGAAGTATTTCACCGAAAAAGTTGTAGATGCCAATGAATACCTTGTCAAGGAGTTTTATGCAAATGTTGCCCACATCAAAAAGGGTACCACGGTGACGAAGGTACGGAACTTGAAAATCCGGTTTGATGGCCACACTCTGACAAATATGCCGGATTTGAGGATGTTGAGGCAGCACAGTACCCGGATTTTAACCTATTAATTGCTCTATTTTACTTATGTTTTAGGATACAAATGCGTGAAGATATTCTCGGAAACTAATGTAATATGCTTGCTTGCAGGAATTGTTCAAAATGAGCCAAAGGAGTCATAATCAACTCATAAAGGAGTCAAAACTTGAACAAAAACCAAGATTGGGCCAAGAGATCTGAAACGCGGACCGCACAAATATTGTGCAGCCGCGAAAGCCAGAATGTGACCGCGATCAGAACTACGCGGTCCGTATAGAGAGATTCAGAGAAGGTGGATTTTGGGCTAACTAATGGGCACGGTACGCAACAAAAATGTGCGGCCGCGAGAGTACTTGTGCGGTTGCGATTAGAATTACGCGGACCGCGATGACTGAGGTTCAGAGAGCTTGCAACCTGAGCCAAAGAGAGAAATGTGGTCGGCGTCAGAATTGTGTGGCCGCGGAAGTCCCTTACGCGGCCGTAATAGAAATTATGCGGTCCGTGAAACTCAACTTATCCCAGATCCAAAACTGAAGAACGCGGACCGAAATCAAAATTATACGGCCGTGAAAGCGAGAGTGCAACCGCGCTCAGAATTATGCGGCTGCACAACCTCTGCATGGGTATTTTTGTCTGAAAATTTCAGCTTAGTAGTAATAGAAATTTTTGTCATTTTTAGGTTAGGTTATGTATTGGAGGAGCACCTGACGGCTGGAACTTCTATTTTGAGAAATTTTGTACTAGATTCGTCTTTTAACATTAGATTTTCATTACTTAATCATATATTATAGATTTTATCTTCTTTTCTTCTTCAACTTCTGTTATTTTCATGAGTAGCTAGACCCATAGCTAGGGTTTAGACCTATAGCTAGGGTTATGACCCAACCCTAGTGTGTGTATTTAATGGGTATTGAATTTTAGGGCTTGAATGTATATGAGTTAGTAATATTTTGACTAGTTCTTGTTAGAATTATAGAATTAGTGGTTGCAAATACTGATTCATGCCTTTATGACTTAGTCTCTACTTGATAAAGAGAGACTAAGTCTAGGAAAAATAGGCTAATTAGGAATTGGGGTGAACCCAAGAAATTGATAGCCCCAATTAAAGGGTTAAACCTACAGATAGTAATACCCGATTTGAGCTAATATCACTTGAATTGCATGAATACCCATTTGGACTTGAGAAAGCCAAATTGGGCAAAATCACTCAAACTACCGAGAGGTATATAATGAGTACTCGGGTGTGATAGCTATATTACGACCCTAATTAATCAAGCTTGCCCTAGATTCTTGCTACCCATTAGATATCCACCTAGGTAGAAGTCATTACCCTAGTCTCTTTAAACAATTGAAAAACAACAACAAAAATATTGTACTTAGTTTCTATTATTGCATACAATAGATTAAATTTAGAAGTAGAAATCAAACCCCAAATGAGTGGAAGTGTGATCAGCTCCGGCCCTGCTCCACTATATAATGGCGAGGAGTGGTCGATGTAGATTTTATCCGAAAGGTCGAGATCGATATCCACAGGGAGTTAAGATTGGTTAGGAGTTGGGTTTCTATCTAATCTAGCTATGTGCGTTGTCTTTAATTACACTTTTAACCATGAGTGGGTTTGATTCTATTCTAATTGTATTGCTATTAGTTGCTGAAAATAAACTAAGTACAATGTTTTTGTAGGAGTTTTCTCAATTGGTGAAAAGCACTAGGGAAGTGACTTACACCTAGGCGAGTATCTAATGGGTCTAGAATTTAGGACAAGCTTGTTGTATCTGGGGTCGTGATATAACCCCACACATAATTACTCACTCTATACCTCTCGGTAGTTTGAGTGACTTTGCCCGAATTCTCAAGCCTAATTGGGTGTTCAAACAGTGCAAGTGAAATTAACTCAAGTCAAGTATTACTATCTCTAGGTTTAACCCTTTTATTGGGGCTATCAATCTCTTGAATTCACCCCAATTACTTGTTAGCCTATTTTACCTAGACTTGGGACCTCTTTCTCAAGAAGAGCCCTAGTAAAAAAAGGCACGAATCAGTATTTGCAACCACCAATTCAACAGATAAAGCATGAAACAAGCTAAATATCATTAACCCATAAACAAATAAGCCCTAAAATTGAAGACCCATTAAATAATCACACTAGGGTTGGGTCACAACCCTAGATAATGGGTTTAGCTACTCATAATTAAGGTGGAAATCAAAGATGAAGATGAAATATAAGCCATAAAAGTTGATTACAAGAACAAAATCTTAGAATATAAGCTAAAGCTACTCTAAAATTACTCTAAATGGTAAAGTACAACTGTTCACGAGCTCACTAATACAAAGACAACCTAAAAATATGAAAAAGATCTATTTATACACAACTGAAATTATTGGACATAAATGCCCCTACGGAGCTCCCGATGTCAGCATAAAACTGGATGCCTCAGCGCATGGACTTTCGTGGTAGCGCAATAACGAGTGAGGTCCGCGTTTTTCTTTATTTGAACCTGGACTGGAGTTAGTTTTGCGGACCACGTAAATACAGTCGAGTCCGCATTGGCATCAACCGCGCTCGTGTAAAATATTTGCTGACCGCGTTTGCAATTTTACTCCACTTGCAACTCTCTGAACCCTTAATCTCGCTCCCAACGTAATATCAACCGCCTCAGTGTTAGGTGGCTTCGCGATCGCTCAATAATGACGCGGACCGCGTTCTTTGCTTGGCCCAAGATTGCAAGGTCTCTGATTGTTATCATCCGCTCTCAGCGCAATTCCACTCGCGGCTGCGCTTTTGTAGCGCGGTCAGCGGTTTGCTTTGACCCCAATTCCATCTCTCTGAACTTCATTTTCACGGCAGCATGTTTGTAACTGCCTCAGCGGAGGATCTTATGCGGCCGCATAATAGTAGCGCTGATAGCGCTCTAGTCCCATTCTTTGGGATTGTGCAAGTTTGACTCCCCTATGAGTTCATTTTGTCTTCTTCGCCTCATTTTGACCAAAACCTGCAAGTAAGCACCTTAAGTTAGTTTTCGGGAATACCATAACACATTTTTGACCCAAAACCTAAGTAAAAGAGAGCAAATAGTAGGCTAAAAACCCTAGTTATCAAAGTGTAATTAAGAGCAAAACTCGCATCTAGACTTAGATATAAACCTAATTTTAAAAATTAACTCCCTGTGGATTCGATCCCGACCTAGTTGGGTAAAACTGCATCGACCACCCTCGCTACTCAATAGTAGTGTAGGTTTGGACCCGATTGGGGACCTTGTTGGTCCCCTGCCCTGGGCGCCTGGTAAGGCTCAATTTATCTTATTTATGACTGATTATTTTTCTAAGTGGGTGGAAGCACAGGAATTTGAGAAAAAACAGGAGAAGGAAGTTATTGATTTCATATGGGACCACATAATATGCTGATTCGGAATGGCGACCGAGATTGTGTGTGACAATGGGAAGTAGTTCATCGGCAACAAAGTGAGCACATTTTTCGAGGATCATAAGATCAAGAGGATCTTATTGACGCCCTATCACCCTAGTGGAAACGAACATGTAGAGTCCACAAACAATACCATACTCCAAAACCTCAAAAAGAGGTTGACCTACTCCATATGGAAATGGAAGGAAATCTTGCCCGAAGTCCTATAGGCAAATCGTACGACCTCAAAATCCAATACTGGGTCCACCCCGTTCTTGTTGGTCTACGGTGTCAAAGCTCTTATACCGGTCAAAGTAGGATAACCGAGTCTCAGGTTCCGATATGCGATTGAAGTGTCAAATGTACGAACCTGGAACTGTTAGAGGAAAGTCACGAGGTCGCCCTCGTCCGGTTGACCGCCCAAAAGCAATGGATCAAAAGATATTAATCGGAGTGCAAACCTTTGATACTTCAATGTCGGGGACTTGGTGTTAAGAAAGGTGACGTTGAGCACCCAGAACCCGAACGAAGGAAAGCTAGGACCGAATTGGGAAGGTCCATGTCGAATTATCGAGATGATCGGCAAAGGATCGTATAAACTCGAAATAGTAAATGGTGAGCGGATATCGAATAACTGGAACATAACCCACTTAAAACGATACTACTGCTAAGGTACGACCCCGTTCATTACTTTTCTTTAAATATATTACAAATTGGACTAACGATGCAGGTAGCGGCCAAGGAATGATGAAATTATTAGACCTGAAAGCAAGCGTTGTACTCTTTTTTCCTTGAACCAGTTTTGTCCCAAATGGGTTTTCCGGCAAGGTTTTAATGAGGCAACAATGGATCGTGCTAACTTAGAATTGAAGACCGATTGTGAATCGGAGTCAACGTTCGCATCAACAGTATCCGAGTCCTCTCTAAAACCGGCCTTTAATACTGGGGGCCATCACCCTCGGGTAATAATTTTAGCAAGAAAGGAAACTTAGTGCTCAAACAAGTTTGGACTTGGTGAATAAGATTTGTTGTAAGGGTCATACGGTCAAATGAACCGTGCCCATATAGACAATTAAACCATAACATGAAGCTTGTACACATTTGAAATCTTGCATGTTGCACAGAAATAAAAGAAAGTTTTTACCTTGCAAATACAATTTTGTCTCTCAAAAACTACTGTATTTTGTTCCTTAGGGACATAAGACCCAATGGCCACCTGTGTCAGAATCCAAGAGATCACCCACGCTCGGGGACTGTCGTCATTGGCATGCCTGGACAGCTCGGGCTATGAATCCCGGGAGCACAAACCTATTAGGCAGTGCCCGAACTTCAAAGGCTATGGCCATCCCCATTCGGAGACTGTTGTCCCGGGCGAGCCCGGACGACTTAGGTAATAAGCCCATTGGGAAACACTCAAACTTAAAAGGCTACGACCATCCTAGAACGACTCTAAGACGTCTGAGATCCGTAACCAAAACATAAGGCCATCAAAATTTCTGAATCGGTTCGAAAGCTACCTTCGGCAAAATCATAAAAAATTCTAAGTAAACATTTCGGGGAAGCTTCCGATCATACCAAGCCCCCATGAGTCTTAAGAAAAAATAATATCGAGAACAAACATTGTTCGAACCTCCGAATAAGACTTAATTATTACGTGCTAAGGCATCCAAAATCTTAGAAATCATAGAGAAAAAAGCAAAAAGAAACAAGATTGAAATTTTCCAAAGGGAAAAAGCCTTATATATATATATATATATATATATATATATATATATATATAGACACACACACACACACACACAAAAACTTTTACAAAGTCCAAACGGCCTCAACAAAATGCAAAAGTACAAAAGCGAAATCTACAAGGCACCTAAGAAGCCTAATCCTCGCCGGAACCTGCCTCGTCACCAGGGCCATCGGGGTTTTCCCCATCCTCGGATCCGCCTGAACCCTCGGAATCTTCCTCATCCTCGGGGTACACCAACTTCTTAGCATCGACCTCGAGCCTCTTAACATGTTCAAGCTTGGTAGATAAATCAAACCTCGGGAATGAACCTCCTCGAGGGCCTCCATCCGAGACTGCCCCTTCAAATATTTGACAATGGCCTTTAGGCGTTCCTGAGCTGCCTCAGTATCGTCTCTATACTGTGCCACCATCTCTTCGGTATTGGCCCAAGTTTTTTCCACCACTAACTTGGCTGTTTCAAGCTCCTTGACAAGGGTATCCCGTGCGGCAACGGCCGAGCCCAGTTGAGACTGGAGGTTTTCGACTTTTCGGGATAGAATCTCAGCCTTCTCCTTCAGCGAATGAAGTTGGGCCTCCGCCCTGAGAAGTCTCCTTTTCCGAATCCAACCGGTCCATTTTTCCCTTCCACTCCTCGACCATGGCCTTGACTTCATCCATCTCAGCTCGGAGTTGGTCGACACGATCAATCTTTTGCTTGACCTGTGGATTCTGACCGTTAGACGCTTTGTCTAGATCAAATTCACTAACTTGAAATAATTTTACCTATTCCAACATGTCGGCATGTTCTTTATTAGCCGCGTCCAACTCGGATCGAAGGCTCTTGACTTCTCCGTCACGTTGCTCGCTGAGAAGTTTATACATGCCTCTTTTCTCAGCAAGCTCTTTCAATTCAGCCTCGAGTTGGCTCAGCTCATCCCGGTACTGGAGGAAGATTTCGTGGTTGAGCACCGAGACCTGAAAATACGAGAAGGAATATTAGAATTATCAAGAATTAATTCAAATATTAGAAGAGATATTGGAATTATTAAGAGTTATCAAGAGTTACCCGCTTCAACGCCTGTTATGCTTGCCTCTAAGCCGGAGGAGTGATTCCTAGTCAAGCACTCGCGAGCTAGAGGTTTCCTTTGTCTTACGAACCAGCCTCCTTCTCATTTTCTTTTTCCCCGAGCTCGATAAACTCGGGTCCCTTTTACTTTTCTTCTGCCCTGCTGTGTCTCTAGGCTTTCCCCAAGTAGAAAAATCGGTAGGTAAGTTATCGCCCCCAACCTGGGGCCTAAGCTCGACAGTCTTAGGCAAACCTCCAAAAGAGAAGTAAAGGAAAAATTATAAGAACGTAATGCTAAGGGAAGAAGCCTAACACAACCTACTCAGGGAGGGAATCTTACCATGGGAGCGGGCCTCCCAATGATCCTTCGAGTGTTTGCGCCATGAGCGCTCGAAGTAGGGCATATGTGAGACAATGCCTTCGACCCACTCCTGAGTCGAGAAACAACATTTGGAACTCGGGCAACAGTTGCACCGCCACGGATACCAATGAGAAAAAGAGAGATGAACGCGAAATCAACATTTGAGGGAACGTTTTTACTTACGTGATGCATTCCATTTCTCGGGGAATAGCCTAAATTGGCCGGAATGAAATCAGAGGTCCTCACCCGTAAAAAATGACCCTGCCTCGATCTCGGTCCTCGTCGATACTCGAAAATGGGGTTTTACTGGCTCGGCGAACAAGATTTATCAGTCCCCCAGGAAGATTTGGGGACTGTATAAACGGAGTAGATGATCAATGATGAAGGTGCACGAATCAATTTTATCCATAAAAAATCGAAGGAGGATCACAATCCTCTACAGTGAAGGGTAAATTTTGGCCGAGACATACCTCGTACCTCTTGCAAAAGTCCAAGATGACCGGATCCACCGGGCCCAGCATAAAGGGATAAGTATAGACACTTAGGTATTCCTTGACGTGGGTGGTAACAACCTCTTCGGAGTCGGGGACCACAATTGTCACGGCCCAAATTTCCATCCGTAAGATATCATGATGACACCTAGTCTTTAAGACTAGGTAATCTTAACAATTGCGGAAGAACTGAAATAATAACTGATATAACGACTAAGCTTAAACAGATATATACATAATTGAAAACTGTCGCTCGGCATGTACAAGTAAAATTGCAACTCAGAGTAAGAATAACTCCCAAAACCCGGTAGACACAAGCCACAAGCTCTAAAGAAGTACTAAATGTCTCTATATATCAGCGTCTAAGAGAATAAGAAACACACGATAATAAGGATATAGTGGGGACTCCGAGGTCTGCGCTCGGTGGCAGATATACCTTGAAGTCTCCAGGAAACAACACACACTCTCTACTATCGAGGCTGGTAAGATGTACTCGGGTCTGCACAAAACCATGTGCAAAAGCGTAACATGAGTACACCACAATGTATTCAGTAAGTGCCAAACCTAACCTAGGTAGAGTAGTGACGAGGTCAGGTCAGGGCCCTACTGGGATATGAGAAATAAGGCAGAACATTAAATGATAAAAAGGAATGGTAGATAAGTAAAGCAATAAGAATGTACGGAAAACAACACAGGAAAACAGGAAGATAATTACAACACGTAAGGAAAAGAATATCTTACAAGTTAAGGAACAACAACAACAACAAACAACACAACAAGAAAAGGAACTCAACAGGGGAGCTCCCGAGGTACTGCCTCGTAGCACCAAAAGTAAATATCCCACAACGGCACGACAGAAACCTCATGCAACAACAACAACCGCACGGCAGAAACCCCGTGCCACTCACACCTCGCACGGAAGAAAACTCGTGCCAATAACACTCCACGAGGAAGAAACCTTGTGCAATCACATTCCGCATGGAAGAAACCTCGTGCAATGACACTCCGCACGGAGGAAACCTCGTGCAAATCACACTCCGCATGGAAGAAACCTCGTGCCAATCACCCAATAGTAAACTCAGCAAGAATAAAAAAATAATCAACACGTAATGAATGAAACAATGATATTACAAGCAAGGAAACCATACAGTTAAAGAAAAAACACGGAAATCAAAGAAAATAGGTAATTTAACTAAGCATGTTGTACAATTAGAAATTAAGAGATGAGACACATAGACATGTGAACTGAGGCCAATCATGATGACTACATGTGCTAGAATAACTTGGTAAAGCATAGAAAGGAAACTAATTAGCAAAGATCGGAATTTCAACATTTAGCCCGCCCGAATATACCAACAAGTCCTAAAACATCATACGGACCTAACCGAGCCTTTAAATCACATCAAATAATTCTAAAACTACGGATCGCACCCCAATTCAAGCTTAATGAACCTTTGAACTCCTAACTTCTACATCTGACGCCAAAACCTATCAAAACACGTCCAATTGACCTCAAATTTTGCACACAAGTCATATTTGACATAACGGACCTACTCCAACTTCCAAAATCGAAATATGACCTAAAAATCAAAAAGTCCAACCCCGGTCAAACTTACCAAAAATTATTTAATTTTCCAACTTTCGCCAAATGACGCCAAAATGACCTCCGGGCCTCCAAATCAACCTCCGGACACGCTCCTAAGACCAAAATCACCATACTGAGCTATTAGAAGTGACTAAACTTCATTCTGGAGTCGGCTTCACACAGTTCAAACTACGGTCAATTCTTACAACTCAAACTTCAAACTTAGGGACTATGTGTCCCATTCCAATTTGAAACTCTCCCGAACCCGACACCAAGTACCCCAGCAAGTATAAGGAGCATATAATAAAGTAGATGGGACAAAAATTAGGGGATCAGGGCTAATACTCTCAAAATAACCGACCGGGTCGTTACAACACTATCTTTGTCGGCCCAGTTACAATCAATTCGGACCATGGGAAGGTCCTCTTCGATGATTGAGCAAATATATCTCGAGGCATCCTCATATCGACCTTGTATCGAAGAAGGATTCTCGACCTTGAAGTCGTCACCGATCGAACAACCCCCGGGAATGAACATCTTCAAGGGAGGTTCAGAAGCCGGTTCATCGGTAACCACGTTAGCACCGGATCTCCCGAGGTCGACCACGTCGAAAGCGATTTCGTTGGTTCCGGCAGTCCTTTGGGAGGTAGAAGCAAGATTTTGGGTAACAGATATTGAGGTTTTTGCCATTGTTATAAGGGAAAGCTTGAAGGAGATAGAGAAAGGTTGGAAGCTCATATGTGTTGGCTTGAATGGATGATGAGTTAAAATTTCAAAGGGATCTCGATTAACGCAGGTAAAAATATTGGAATGTGAAAAAGAATAGTAAAATCCTATGGGTACGAGGGTAGATGGTTCGATGTAAAGTAAAAAATGAACAAATGAGGGTATATTTATAGTGGATCCATGACGTTTCGCCTCCAGGGACAGCCAACCAGCGGTTGACATGCATTTAATTCCATTATGACATGACTGACGAGACATTTTGGTTTTTTTGTCGTTTATGTCACGGCGTATAGAAGAAGGAATCGGGGTGCTCATGTCGTTTCTCGTCAACTTGCTCTCCGAGAAATAAGGGGACTATATGTATACAAGTAGGAACATAACTCACGATACACTCCGACTTCTATTAAGGTAAAACGAGCTCGGAGATGATTGCAAAGGATCAAAATCGAAGCAAAGGTCTCATCAAGTCAATATCCAGGGGCACGTTGTTTGCCTCCGAAAATATCGGGGTCATGAGTCGAGACCGATCCAAAGCTTGGAAGACTTCGGGTAATCAAACACGTCCAACAGACAGCTGTAATATCCGCGACCTGCCAAATATCACGGCGTGGATCTCGGCACGTACCGATGAAGAATCGGCAATCACTTAAATAGAAGAGTTTTTACCTTTTATAGAGTTGTACTTAGAGTAGGATTCCCCTAATATATAGGGGGGGGGGGGTTGATAATTCACTAGACACAATGTAACACACATCCCAAAGCAATATATTTTTATTTTCACTTTTATTGTAAGCTTATTTCTCTTGTTCATCAAAGTGGTCAATTGTGAGCTCGGATCGAGGGTGAATGCTTCACTAAGGCTAGAATCCTCCTCCTCGCGTGGTTTGAATTTATTATATTCTTACTTGTCTATTCTAACTCAATTTATCATTTTGTATCAAATTAATCCGCATATCCTCAAAATCATTTACAAATTTAATTGTTTATCCGATTTTGAGGATTTAGCAAAACAATGTAGAATATTGATCGGGCGCGAAATGGACAAATACGTATGCAAGTTAGATCCTTTAACTATGTGTGTTTTTATAGAGAAAGTAAGAGAAGAAGAGACTCATATTTAATTACTCTATTGTTTGTTCTTTGGACTAAGAAATCTTGTTTATATATACTCCTTATGTTAAGGTCAAGTTTTTGACGTGGACTAAGGACCCGTTTGGTCATAGATTTTATCAAAATAAATTTGAGTTTTATTTGGCAATAGATTTTGCCTATATTTTTGCCAAATCTCAAATCCCAGAACCAGCTCAATAGGCTGGTTTTGGACCAAAATATCACTATTATATTTTTTTAAAATTTCTCCAAACTTTGTATTTTATAAAAGAGGCCACCATTTATTATTTTGTAGCAATGTTGTTTCGTCTTCTCGGTCATCTGATAGTGTATCATGTAATTCATTATAAAAATGATAATTTTGTATCAAATTTATTTATGTTCAGGACTATGGTTTGCAATAATATAATGAATGTTATTGATAATAATACTGCTGGGTATTTGTGATAGTTTTTAGAACTTGTAGGTATAAGTCATGTTTTATATTTTTCTAAAATAAATTTGGGAAATATGTTTTGAAAACTGATGTCCAAACATATTTTCATCTTCAAACCAAACTTCACTCAAATCAGATTTTTCAGAACAAATTTGGGAATCTATGGCCAAACGCTAGAACATTACGAGGAGTTGGAGTTTGGACCATGCCTTTCTTGGATAATTATATTTGAAGTCCTCTAAGTTATTTTGAGGGTTATTTATAGTGCATGTGTTTGGACTTGTAAAGCACCTTACCTTCTTATTCTCGATAAAGATTGTGGCAATAGATCAAAAGCTTTTTTCTCGAGCCCATGAGGAGAACTATTATCCGTTAGATGGAATTTATCTACGAAAAAACTTTATTTTTTTTGGTCAATCAAAGATGCATATTTCATATATTTAAGGAACAATACAAGGAGCCAGATGTGGTATAGTGTTACAAAAAGAGTGGCGGGCACTAATACCAACGTCTACTGGAGTGTCAAAGTTAATATTACAAGAGTTGTATGACCTAATTAAACAAAAGGAGGGGTGTTCCAGCTTCATGGTAGCAGTTATGGAACATTTGTGAAATGTTCCCCGTTGGTCATCTATGAACTCGTGCATGACAAAATGAGGTGGTTCCAAAATTTCAGTAGTGGGGGCATGCAGTGGAATAGTTGCCCCCAGCTTATCTGTCACTTGATTTTGCTCTCTATAAGTGTGTGTCACCCAAGGACTACCCAGTAGATGTAGGAGATACCTGCATTAATTTATCAAGGATGAGTAATGTGAATTATGAGAGTGAAGAAAAGAAATTACCTCAGTTGAATCCATATTGACCTCCAATGGTGTGAAATTATGTTGTAGGGCAAGTCGTAACCCTTCTTGTAAAGCCATAAGTTCCATGTAGTGTGGATTTCCCATAGACCTTGTACCCATGTATCCTACTAACCATTTACATGTGGAGTCTCTAATCACTCCACCAAAACCTCGTTTATGATGTGTTAGACTACATGCACCATCAAAATTAAGTTTAAAGGAACCATTATTATGAGGGTTCCATTTAACGTGCATATGTGTTTTTTATGAGGTAGTGGTGGGATTAATAGGGCCTAGGTAGAAATATTCAGTAGCTTGGATTATGATGTGTTTGGGGTTAGGGTCTATGTATTTTTCTTCAAAAACAATACGATTTCTAGTTTTCCATAAGTTCCAAAGAGTGTAAGAAATTAAGATGTGTGGGGGAATTTGAATATTGTGTATAGGATTTCGTAAAATGAATTGAGAAAGTTTATGAGGGGTATTTTCATGTAACCTATTTAAGTCGGCATCCCTTAAGTTTATGCCTAATTGATTCCAGAGCAGTTGAGCATGGTGGCATTGGAAGAAAAGATGGCTTATGGTTTCCTCATGGGAGTGGCAGATGGAGCATTGTGCATGCTGGGCGATGTGTATATTGTGGAGGTAGCTGGATGTGGGTAGGCGATGATGGTTCATAAGCCATAGAAAATGTTTTATTTTTTGGGGTAATTGGAGTGACCATAGCCATTGGAAGGAGTTGTTTTGTACATATGAATGTAATGTTTGATAAAGAGATTTGACCGTGAAGATTCCACTAGGGGTGAGACCCCAGTAGATGTGGTCATGTGTATTAGGGTTTGTACTGGTAGGGATATAATGATTAGCAATTAAATCCTTTGGAGGGGTTGGGAGATCAAAGGGAATTTTTTGGACACTTACGAAATTCCCTGTTATATATAGGGATATTGGGGAAGATTAAACATTTTGGGGGTAAGGGACCTTCAATAGTTTTCCTTAAAATTAAATTAGTGTCTAACCAAGTATCATCCCAGAAGCTTATGTGTCTTCCATTAGCGGGGTGCCATTTGATGCCAAGTTGACATGAAGACCACCCTTGTGTTATAGCTTTCCAGTTGGAGGATACAGTTTTGGAGGTAGTAGTGCGTAAGTCTTTGGAAAGGAGTATCTTAGCCCAGTGTGAGGAAGGAGCCTGAAATAGTCTCCATGCATTATATTTATCTTTGAGATTGTGTATACCCAACCCACCACTTTCCTTAGTCAATTGGATTGTTTCCCATTTAATAAGATGTAACTTGCGTTTCCGTGAAGTGGTACCCCATAGAAAGTTACGTTGATATTTTTCTAATTTATTGATGACATTAGGGGGTATTTTTATTAGTTGCATCACATGGTTAGGCAAATAATTAAGAGTAGCTTTGATCAAAGTAGTGTGTCCTGCCATTGTTAAGAAAATTATTTTTCACCATGCTAATTTATTTTTAAAATTATCGATTAGGAATTAGAAATTGGATGTAGTAGGTTTTGTGTTGAAAATAGGGTATCCAAGATATTTTCCGAAAGTTGAGCCCTCATTCATATGGAAAAGAGTGGTCACACTTTCTCTGGCTTCCTTGGATGTGTTCTTGGAGAAGAATATTTTTGATTTTGTGTAATTAATAGTTAACCCAGACACTCTAGTAAATAGGTTTAGTGTGTCAATAATAGAGTTGATGCTCTTGGAGGTCAATTTAGAGGCTATGGTAATATCATCAGCGAAGAGTAGATGAGATAGTGGTGGACCATGTCTAGATAATTGTATAGGGTGCCACTTAAGGTAGTCGACTTCAACATGAATTTTTCTGGAGAACATTTCCATACAGAGTATGAAAATATAAGGAGATAGAGGGTCTCATTGGCGAATGCCTCTTGAAGGTGAGAAAAAAGGAGTTGGTTGACCATTAATTAAAATGGATATGGAAGAAGTGGTTATGCAAGACATTATTAGCTTTATAAACTTAGGTGGGAATTGGAAGTAGTGAAGTGTGTCATGGATAAAGCCCCATTCAAGTTTATCAAAGGCTTTTTCTAAGTCTAATTTTAGTAAAAAAGAGGCCTTAGCCCCCCCTTTTTTTTCTTCCTAAAGTGGTGTATAATTTCTTTCACTATAATGGCATTGTCAGTGGCTCGTCGATGGGGTAAGAAAGCTGATTGCTCAGGGTTAATAATATGGATTGGGAAGGGTTTGATGCGTTTGACTATTATTTTTGTAATTAATTTGTAAAGGGTGTTACAAAGACTAATTGGTCGGTATTGAGTGATTAATGTAGGTTGTTGTGTTTTAGGTATGAGACATAAGTAGGTTTTGCTAATTTCTAAGGGAGTGTGATGTGTGGTAAAGACCTCCTCACAAAGTGATATGATTTGGGATTTAACTTGGGGCCAGTAATGCTGAAAAAAATAAGGATGTAAACCATCCAGCCTCGGTGCTTTAAAAGGTTGGAAAGACTTAAGAGCTTCAGTGATTTCTAGGTGGGTGATTGGGGATTCCAGTATTAAGTAAGCATCTGTGGTGGTAGAGTTTGGTTTGGAGTTATGGAATGTGTGGTGGGAGTGGCTAGTAGTGAATAGTGTGTGATAGTATTCTTCGATTGAATCATTAATTTTTTTTATATCTAATATCCAATTACCGACGGAGTCTTTTAGTACAGTAATACGATTACGTCGACGCCTTTGTAGTGTAGTTAAATAGAAAAATTTTGTGTTGGAATCACCATGTTGGAGCCAATTTATCCTGGATTTTAATTTCCAAAACTCTTCTTCGAGTTGTAGAATAACATTAAATTGAGTAATTAGGTCCTTTTCTAAAGTTTGTAGGAACTGGCTAGTTGTATATTTGGGTGAACTTTGTATCCCTTGTAACCTTGCTAGAATGATTTTTTTTCCTGAAATATATTACAAAAAGAGGTTCTATTTCGTTCCTGAATGTGAATTTGGAAATCTTTTATGGCCTGAAGGGTATGTTTATTGAGAGTCCAATGTTGGGAAATTATAGAAGGAAATGGTGGATGGGTTGTCCAAATGGTTTCAAACCGGAATATTTTGTCCTGAGGAGCTTTATGCTTTTTCAAGTTTAATAGAAAAGGACTATGATCTGAGTGTGTTCTTGACAAGTGGTGCACTGAGGCCTCATGGTATAGTTTGAGCCATTCATAATTAGCTAAGCATCTATCTAAACGTTCTAAAATTCTAGTGGATAATTTATGACTATTAGACCAAATGTAACGACTACCCGTATACCCTAAGTCTACTAAATTGCAATAGTTAAGGCATTGAATAAACTGATCACTTTGTCTATTATTAATTTGTAGGCCACCATATTTTTCGGCAGATGTAGTAATTTCGTTAAAATCACCTCCTATTAACCAAGTGAGCTTAGTTTGATCGTGTAAAACACGTAAATTTTCCCATAGTACAGTACGTGCATGTGTGTCATTTTTTGCATAAACAATGGATAGTAACCAAGCGTTAGGATTAGGGTATACCTGAACAATGAAATGGATTTCTTGGCTATTGGCTGCCACTTGATCGAGTATGATTTCATCCTCCCTCCACAGTAGAGTGATTCCTCCAAACGTCCCTCCAGCTGGTGTCTGGGCCAAATGTGAGAAACCAAAGTCAGACTTGAGATGTTCATGACCTTGGATGTGCGTTTCTAGTAGAGCCACAAGAGATGGTTTGTGGTAGTTAAGCATTTAACGAAAGTTCCTTTTGAGCTCCTCGGCAATTTTATATGACAAACTGCATGGATTGATTATTGAGTGGGCTTGCTGGAGTCTCCCTCTCCAGTGTTGGGATATATTCATCAGTGCTGGGATCAACACTATTACAAACTTTCCCACCTATGGGTTTCTTATTGGACGTATGTTTAGTGAGACACTTTGTAGCTCAGGTGGACAAGTGATGATCACTTTTCTTTCGTATTGTTCTTTGAGGGTGTATGTTTTGTTCCCATTGAGATAGCTCAGTACGGGAAGTGTTTCTCTGATCTCTGCCATAGTTACTGCTACTTCCAATTGAGATATTTCTTCTAGTTCGTTGTGAGATGGACTGGGTGGTGGAAGTGGACTGGTTGGTAGAGTGAGAGGGTGGTACGGGGTTGCTTGTTCATGGAGTGGTATTATGGGTGTAATGGATGAGCGAGGCTGTATCTAAGGGACAAAGGTTTGGGGTGGTTGTTGTGGTGGATAAAAAAGAAGTTCCATGGTGTTCACTGGTGGCATTAGAATTGAGAGAGTGGTGGGAATTGGTGGTGTCATTGGTGGTTGGTGATGAAGGACTGACGGAGGGTGCATGGCCTACATGAATTGATTGTAGAGAATCACTCCCATGCGCATTCCCTCGGTGACTATCTGAGCTATATCCGCCGGGTTTTGTATCATCACTATTACATCTTGGTTGTCGATTTCTATGGTGAAGGTCAGTGCATGTTCCTGCATGCTCATATCTAGCCATGACTGGGTGTAAGCTTGGGTTGGTGGATATTGTGTGATGTAGAAAGGAGTGGGATATGGTGGGTGATCGTGCGATGGTTGCATTATGATTGTGTTAATGAAGATTGGGTGATGGGGGAGATTGGTGTTGGTAAATGAGAGTGTTCTCCTGTGCTGAAGGTTGTAATGTGACCGATTCCTTTATGAGTGGGGGGTTGTTAAGGAAGGTTTATGTGTAGTGGTATTGGTATTAGAAGTGAATAATGAGGGTCCAGTGGGGGATTGATTTTGAGTGGCTAACTTGGGCGGCTTATTTGATATGGGTAATGGATGTCTAAGCTCACGTGAAAGGGGTTATGGTGGTTGCTTGTGTTGGGTGTTGGGCTTTGTCAGGCGATGTAATGATTATTTGGGTAGGGAGTGAGGGTGTTGGGCCTTGAGTGGTAATTGGGGGGGGGGGATTGGGTTGCCGTAATGTAGGCTTGAAATTGAGTGCCTATAGTTAGGGGTGAGTTGGGTGTGCATGTATCCTTGGTGGCAGCCGGTATGTGTTCTTGTGCCACGTGGCCTTGTGTTGTGTTGTGTGTGAGTGTGGTGACAGGTGAGTCAGCAGCGTGATTTAATGAGTGAAGTGGGTGAGAGGATTAGAGTGTGGGCTTCGTGTGTTGTTGTGATGCTCATGGGCTCCAATACTTGGGCCGGTAATGGTGCCGGTTTGGTCCACTGGTTCAGGAGCATTAAGAAAGTTTAAAGTGGTTTCATTAAAAACATTTGGGTGATTAGAGGAGGTAGTACTAATTAGGGATTTCTTAACGGGCGTGTGTTTAGCAACATGTGAAATTTTAGGGTTAGTAAACGTACCTGCAGGTCCCACGATGCCAGTGTTGGAGTTGTATGATTGGATGTTGGTTGTGATTGGTGATTTTTCTCTTGAACGGTTTTTGGAGGGGAAAATGATTGTTTTCCAATCGTTATTTTCCAGAATAGATTGTGTGTGTGGATCATGGGTGGTGTTACTGGGAGGTTTGGAGGTTGCATGTTTATTTTGTAATGGGGTGTACATAGTAGAGGTAGTGGGTGACATCGGAGTTGATGGTGAGGAACATAGATTTTTTGTGTGGCCAAGTCTACCACATAATGTACATAGCATATTGAACCCTTCATAGACTAGTTGTTGCTTGTGAGATCTAATATAGACATGTGTTTTGAGAGGTATTTCTAGCGGAACTTCTATACATATTCTTGCATATCGACCTCGTGTAGTTGCCGACGTGCATGTGTCAACTTTGAGTAGGGATCCAATTTTCTCCTCTACACGTTGAAGGATTTCAAAATCATAGAACTCCGTAGGTAGTTCAAGGAGTCTTAACCAAATGGCGGTGTATGTGAGTTGTGTGTTTGAAGCTATGGATTTAGGTTCCCATTTGCATACGGAGAAAAAATGATTAAGTACGAACCAAGGTCTATTATGGAAGGTGCTAAACATAGTTTCTTCCTTTTGGAACTTCACTAGATAGAAATCACACCCTAGGTCAATTAGATGTAGTTCCTCTGTGGGTTTCTATAGTGTATTGAGTTTTGTGTGTAGTGTTTTGTGCCCCACTTTCCTTCCAAACACTTTAACAATGACAGAATATGTCCAAGGCGAGTATAAGCGTGATTTATCGGCGGAAGTAAGTGGTATGAAGGTGTCTCTATGGAGTTCATTTGTAGTTGTTTCGTCGGTGAAGTAAATATGGGAATATGTTCGTTGGCATGTGTTGGGGTAGGAAGTGAATTGGTTGCTAGTGAGCAAAATTTGGGCAAAAGTGAGTGGTGATGTTGCGGCAGCATGTTGGTCCATGGATAGATTGGGTGGTGGGTCAAGATGCATGAAACTTATGTCCGATGATTCCGGTGGTGGAGAGGTAGTGGTGGTGTTCTTTGGCTAGAGAGAGTTAGAAAAAACTTCATTATTCCCATTTCCAACGAAACTACTTTTGTTAAGATATCAAATAATTTATGCTTTGACTGTGAGTTGAACAACCAAATATTAAAGGGAAAGTTTTCGAATTTGGCCATGTAACAATTTGAAATTGCTTCATTTTGCTATCTACTGGACTTTTGATCCTTACCCTTGTTATTAACGGATTATCTTGTATTTATTCTTATTCTTAGCAGAGCTCCATCATAGAATAAGTTGATTTTATTGTCCAATATTTTCTTTGAAAAATATTTACATTTTATCTCTCAACTTTTGACTAAAATTTAAAATTATTCTCAGCTGTTAATGGTCAATAGCATAAATATAATACAAAGATAATTTTTGGCATGCGACTGAAATTAATTATATGCGGTCAACGCAAAAGTATATAAAATTTGTATACATATTAACAAAAAATATTATATTTTTTATATTATTATTTTGAAAGTAGCTATGTAATATTTATTTAATTTTATAATACGTGAGCAAACTTGACCCTTTTTCTTATGTAAAATCACACCAAAATAGTTTATTGATTAGCTTTCATTACCCCAAAAAGAATATTAAAAAATATTTTTTATTAGCTTGTATTAGATCTAAGGAAAAAGAGAGAAAATACAAAGCCAGAGAGTACTGCAAAACCCCAAGAACAGGAAATCATATTGATTTGGAAAAATCACCACTCCATTTCCATGGCCACTGCCGGCAAAAAGAGAGGAAGGAAAAAGAAGAAGAAGAATATAATGATGACCAAAAAGATGAACAAACTAACCAAGAAATTCAAAGCCACCCTTCAACTCCGCCACCAACACTGCACCAAACTCATTCCTCAGCTCATTTCCGCCATCTCCTCCGCCCACTCTTTCCTCCTCCGCCATGACCTCAGCCTCCTCCCCCACCAATCCCTTTCTCTCGAATCCCTCATCTCCTCCACCTCTACCTCCATTTCCACCATCTTCTCACTCCTCAACCTCCCCCCTCCACCCCCACCACCTTCACGCGCCACCCTAGGTTCTCCGCGCGCCGATCCAACTTCTCCACGAACCAACGAAAGCTGGTTCCAGCGATTTCTGGACGCTGATTCGGACACCCTTTGGGCTGAAAATTTCAATATCACGAAGCCCTCTTTCACTCTCCTACTCCGCCTTCTCACGCCTTCTCTTTCTTCACTCTCTGTTCCTCCCAATTACGCTCTTGCTGCTGCCCTCTTTCGCCTTGCTCACGGTGCTTCCTTTTCAGCTATTTCACGTCGATTTGGTATTGATTCCCCCACCGCGTGTCGGGTTTTTTACAGTGTGTGCAAATCTATCAATGAGAATCTCGGCCACTTGTTTGAGCTAAAGAGTGATATCAATAGGGTTATTGTGGGTTTTGGTTGGATTTCTTTGCCTAATTGTTGTGGTGTTTTGGGATGTGAAAAATTTGAATTAGATGGTGATTTGATGGATAAAAATGGGTTCTTGATTGTTCAAGCTTTGGTAGATTCTGAAGGTAGATTCTTAGATGTTTCAGCTGGGTGGCCGGGTACAATGAGGCCTGAAAATGTTTTAAAAAAATCTAAACTTTATTTGGGTGTTGAGAAATCAAAGGAGTACTTAAATGGTCCATCTTTTGAGCTAAATGATGAGAATTCAATACCTCAGTACATTCTTGGTGATTCTTGTTTCCCACTTTTACCATGGCTGTTAACGCCTTACAATGGATCGAACAAGGAAGATGGGATGAGTTCTGAGGAAATGGCATTTAATTCAGTGCATAGTAAAGGAATGCAGTTGGTGGGGACAGCTTTTGGAAGAGTGAGGGCAAAGTGGAAGGTTTTGGCTAAGAAATGGAATGAGCAGTGTGTTGAGGCATTTCCATTTGTTATTGTGACATGCTGTTTGCTGCACAATTTTCTTATCAAGTGTAGTGAAGCAGTGACTGATGAAACTGTAGAGTATCCGAGGAGTGAAGAGTTTCCGGTGTTCGATGGAGAGATTGATGAAAGTGGGAAGTCGATTAGGGATGCCCTTGCCTCGCACCTATTTAGGGTAAGTCAGAGGGAATAAATTTTGCTTTATGTTGTTATTCTGCTTAGAATCTTATAGTGGTGTGTATATATTAGTAGGGAGTTAAACTGGCCTGGATAGAAATTTCGTAACCTTTTCCGTAGTTTTGACATCTCCGTGCTCCTTGGTATCATGTAGAATCATATGGAATATTTAAAGTAACATTTAGCTGCTGATTCGGCATTTGAAGCTTTGTGCTTGATGATCATTTTGTTAGATGGGCAGAAATGAGCTGATAATTGCATGAATATTAAGGAAGGAAAGACTTTCCACATAAATAAAGGAAAGATAGGAGCATAGCTCAAACAAGTTGTATGTTAATGACTAGTTCGAATCACCAAAGAAGAAAAGTTGGAAAGAGCCAATGTTGGGGTCCTGGTTAAGGGGGTTTTGGGAGTGGGATTTACCATATCATAAAAGGAAATTTATGGTAATGATTTCAATGACAGAAGAAAGCTATCTCACATTATTCATGTTTAGTAGAATGCCAGTAGAAATGCAACTTAAGATACCTGCTGCTAAGTTGGGTGATTGAAATAAAAGCGACTGTAAGCACCAAGAAAAGGTCTCTTGTGAGAATATAGAGCTTAACAAAATGCGGCAGTTGCTGATTTTTTCCTTCAGGTTTAAGTCCTCTCCCTTCACAATTCCTTTACTGTGCCACGATGGATGGATTCCTCATTTGCTTTGTTCTCTTGCTTGTTACACATTTGGTTACCCTTGTGGTCCGGCCCTTCCCCGGACTCCGCGCATAGCGGGGGCTTAGTGCACCGGGTTGCCCTATATTCATTATATGACTGTCAAAACTTGACTTCTTACTTTTCCCTTCCGAAATATTGATTATGTGGAAATAATGATCTAAAACCTTTGTAAATGAGGTCATGCATAACAAAACAAGGTGCTGGATCCCACATCAATCAAGTGCATGGGGTATAGTATCTTTTATGATTTTGAGCAATTCTCACCGCTCGAGCTATCTCTCGGGAATATTAGGGGTGGCACAATTTGAGCCCATTCCCATTTAACCCGCCCATGGTTGAGCCGGTCATTGACCCGCTCATTTATTGAACCCAGCGCATCTTGACGAAGCCCATATCAGTGCATCTGAAGTTGGGCTAATTTTTAGCCCTAATTGATTCACGAGTAACTTTGGTAAAATATTTTTAAAATACTTCTTTTTTGTTTGATATGTTATATATGACCATAACAAAAGAAAAAAAAATCTTATTTGATAATTAAACAATTCATAAGAAAATAACACACATTAATTAAAACTTGGTAAGAGTTGGGCGGGTTGGGCTATGACCCGGATTTTAGCCCATTTTGACCCAACCCATCTCAGCCGAAGTAGCTTTTGGGCGGGTCATTGGCTCGCCCATTTACGGATTCAACCAATTTTGACCCCACCAAAATCAGCCCAACCGCTTATTGCGTTAAGTACAAGCTACAAGGTTCATTTTCTTAACTAGGTATTAGAGCCAAATTTGGCAAGTCCTTTAAAACTGTAGTCTCTCTAGATGTTATTTTGGCAAGTCCTTTAACAGCTGTATACTCTCTAGATTTTCTATTGCTTTGGACTCTCTCTCAACTTAGTCATGAGCGTCTTGGGCTTCTTTCTCTCAATTCGGCTTATTGAATCATTAACTTTGCTCCAGTACTCCTCTACCTGTTTCGAGCCTACTGTCTGCATCTGTTTGGAGCCTCTTCTTTATCTGTGAGCATATCCTCTCTCTATGTGCGTGTGTATATACAACTCCCGCTCGTCTTCTTAAGCCAATCCCACTTCCTCAAATAAAACATAAGAGAAAAACTGATCTAAAAAAACATAAGGAAAAAATTTAAAAGCAAAAAATGAAAAATAGAAAAAGACTCAAATTCACGTGTAAGCTCTAGGACAGAGTTACAAATGCGGGAGGGTATTAGAGAATATATCACCTGTCTCTCATTGGCTGTGAGGATTTCCAAAGGTTCTTACCAAATGAGGGCTAAAGTCCGTGTTCTTATTTATCATTAGAGCTATAATTCTAGTGCTAGATTTATCCTTGATGTTGGCCAACCCATGTTATGGTAGTTCACACTCCTGATTCGTGTGGAGTATGTTAGAATCCCACATTGGTTAATTGTATAAGCTATAATATCCGTACTCAGTCTTACATAATCTCACCTCTTGAACTAACTTTTGGCATTGATTTAGATACAAGATCTGTTTTCTTAAAACACGGTAAACTAAATCTGTTAAAACTGGATGAACTTAATCAGTGCATGTAGATGATATGCAGAACTATAGAACTCAGAATGTTGTTTTATAATCCTACTCATCTTATAGACAGTATCTTCTCCAAGTACTCATTTATCTATATGTTCAGACCAAATATTGTTCTCTCACAGCTTCTTCTCATTCGGTAAATTTCTCCTGGAATATTGTGTATAAGCTTCTTGTCGATTTGATGGTTTTGGTCTAAGCTGCTAAGGGGTCGTTTGGTTTGAAGACAAGTTATGCCGGGATTAGTTATCCTGGTATTATTTCTTATTTGACTGTTTGGTATTAATTCTAGGATTGTCAGTTTTACTACTTTATCCTAGGATTACTCTTCCACCGCCTTGCAGGTGTAAGTTATCTCGATACTAGTTTTAATCCTGAGATAACTTATCCAGGATTAGTAACCAAACAAGGGACGAAGCGGTACTAAATTTTTATTGTTGGATTATTTTTGCTTATCCATCAGACTAAACGACCCCTTAGTGTTTGAAAAAGAGGTGGGTGGGTTCATGTATCAGCATATTGAATCACTTGTAGACAAGGACCATATTGTATGGTTGCCAAAAGCTTCTTCTTGCCCTTTCCTTCCTCCTTTGCCGGTCCGGCAGAGGAGTTTGATTGTTCTTGGCACAGTCCATTTTATTGATATGAATAAACAGATTCCAAAGCTGAGACAGTATTCAGCAGTGTAGAAAGAGATGGTTTGCATCTTCAGTTGCGCTGTCGCACAGGTAACATTTGTTGCATCTTCAATTCCCTATTGCTGCCATTGAAACCAGAAAGTTCAATGGTAGTTCACTATAGACCGTATTTCCTTTATATTGCGAATAAAATTAAGAGAAAGAAGCAAGCAAAAATATTAATTTTGTTCAGAAGGTTATGCTCCTTTCACCCTGCTAAAGCAATAATCCTCCTCTGAATTATCTCCTCAAATTGGTTCAAGTGAAAATGCTTCTGACCAAGTTACTGATTGTGGTAAACTAGTAGTTGAACTTCCATAAATTTTAAGATAACCTTGTATGAGCAAGATCACCCTGCTTTAAATAAGAAATGCTTTGATCATTCATGCGGCTTTTGGATGCCGCACTTATTCATTCTCCTGTTTAGGTTGCGTACAATAGATCCTTGTGGTCGGACCCTTTTCCGGACCCCGTGCATGGCGGGAGCTTAGTGCACCGGGCTGCCATCATTTATTTATTTATATATTTTTGTCATTTTGAAAAGTAATACCACTTTTCAGTATACTTGATGAATGATAGACAAGGAAAAATGTTACTTTACCCATAGCAGACAACATCATACCATGTGAGTATAAGTAGCAAAAGCTCCCAATCTTTGCTTGCCTCTTCCCATATTAAAGGATATTCTTTATGTCTATGACCTTCATTTGCCAAAAAGTATGCACATTTGTGTTCCACTCTCCCCATATGTGTGTGATATTCTCTTTGTTGGCTTCAAGCAAGTATTTGCAATTTTCAATAATAGCCCAAAGAGGGTGTTACTCATGACATTCTATCAGAGGCGGAGTCATGCGGTTCGGCTGAACTCAGTAGCTTTTGTTCAAATTTTGTATTTATCTTTCAAAACTCATTGATTGTATATAAATTTTTAATGCAGATCCTAGAAACTTAAAAAGGATTACAATCCCAACGCACAAGCTTGAAATCCTGGGTCCGTCTCTGTATATTATATGTCATTGTTTTTGATAAGTTTGACAACAAATAGGCAGTTCGTTTCACTTCTAATTCTTCACGTTCCATTGGCTAATTTTAGTTGTGGCTTGATGCAATTGTATTGGGATTTTATACCCTATAAGGAACAAGCTATGTAATAGTTTCTAGTAGCATATCCCCCCCTCCCAAAAAAAAAAACCTTTTGCAGATAGTAAAATTATCAATTTATTTAATTACCAAACAATCTAACAAATTAAAAAGCAAAAATTGTACACTCAAGATATTGCAAAAATGTATTTCCTATGTGTGCACAAGTTTAGAACTAGAGCAAGGTAAATCAGAAACATATCACGAATTTGACTGCAAATATATATAATTATGTAAATTAAAGCAGGAGGTCTGGCTAAACCACATAAGCAAATTAAATCAAGGATTGATTTAGTAAGTTGAAATGAGCCTTGCTGTTTTCAGATTGAACTATGCAAGCAAAAATAAAAAACATAGTATGTATTATGTAATATTAAATCATACCAACTGACGTCTGAACCCACTAACTCTAAATGATGGTAACTCGCCCTCTCCCTCCATTCCCAAGTAGGGAGTTGAGAGAGAGGGCGACGACTATCAGAACCCTCATAAAGAGTCAAGTCGAGACCTAAGGCCACCTCTTTGGAAGCCGCGATTACCACTCGAATGGCCGAGGTGGAGCCAAGATTTGGGTTCTGAACTTGCAATCGAAATCATAACTCATTAGTTACTGGGTTCGCAATTAAGTATTATGTTTAATGGATTTTCTAATACAAATACAAGTCTAAACAAAAAGCTATTGGGTTCGTCCGAGCCCGAAGGTATCACTCTCCCTCCGCCCCTGCAGTATGCTAAGCTTGTTTTTTTCCATTTGAACTTGAAAGTAGTCATTTGGTCAATCGGAGGTGTCGATTTCAACCAAGAATTATACAGAAGGGTGGTCATTTCCTCTTAAGTTGTGTCTATAAAATTTCAGCTAAGGGATGGGGGACTTGGTCTCGACTTGGACAATTCTCACCTCAAGAGCTAGCTTGTGGGGTTGAGTTAGGCCCAATGCCCATATCTTTATCATGGTATTAGAGTCGGGCCTCTCCAATATTATATTGTCCACGCTCCAGTTGGCAGGTCTGAGCGTGCAGGGGGTGTTGAGTCTCCCATATGGCCATATCGGATAAGGGATGGGTAAATTGGTTTCTTTATATGGCTTGAACAATCTTCACGTAATGTCCATATCTTGATCATTATTGTTTACGACAGTAATATTATCCCTTGCAACAAAAAGAAAAAGAAAAAGAAATTACCTGGAGTAGTTTGCTATTTGTACAATTGGAAGTATGGACATGATTGGTGGCCGGCCGAAACCCAAGGACAATAAATCATCTATGAATGATTCAACATGCAACAAAGATTTAAAGACTATCTGGATATCATGAGTTGGGGGAATGATGATTTCTCTTGGATCTTCGTAAATAAGGATGATTCCACTCTGCGATGTTATTGTTAATAACATTCATAAATAGCTTAAACCAAACCGAACGAGTAATCTTGACTTGTTCTAGATTCTTGCACCGTGCTAAGGTCAACTTCTTGAGTTTTTCACGCGCGATATCTATATTTTTCAGGCTATGGCAAAATACTAATTCCAATTCTGAATTGTTTGAACATTTTGCAACAAAATAGATATAATACCTTGAGGAACAAGCATCAACCTATAACTCTTTGCAGTATTTCTTCTGAGATAGACTTCATTTGAACAAAGATATTTAAGATTACAGAATCTTATGATGTTGTTTGTGGTGATAATAGTATCAATTTTTTTTTTTGATATAAATCCGTCTTTAGGTGACAGGGGGTTCCGCATAGACCCCTACCTTGTAAATTAAAATCCAGGTAACCAGATTAAGGAGGGGGACATAAAACCTAACCTCAACTAAAACAAAAGAAAATGAAGACATATTCCTGGACTCAAGAAGAAAGATATACAATGAAAATCCTATCGTTTGGAAAGGACTATGTCCCTTATTCACAACTGCAGTGACTCCCAACGCACAAAAAGTAGCAACACTGTTATCATGTGGATTATAAACAAAATAGCTTTTTGGAGTATCTTATTCTAAAATTAGGGAGTTGATCCTTATGCATGTATAAGTGTCCCCTGGCCTGAGATGGAAGTTCTTTAATAGAGTAAAACCATTTAACACCATTTATCTCAGATCCTTCATTAGTTAATGCATCCGCCACTTTGTTTGCTTCCCTGAAGCAATGCATGAATTGTATATCATTAAAGAAATTGGTCTTCCTCTTAGATTCTTCAACAATAGTAGTAAGCAAACTCCAAGGAGGATTAAACTTTCCACGCATCCAGTTAATAACTAAGAGTGAATCCAATTCCACAATAATATTTTTGTGTCCCTAATCTATGCATCATTGCAACCCCATATCTAGAGCCATAGATTCAGCTTGTTACTCTAGGTACCAAAAGATGTTGCAAATTCACCCACCATTTCTCCATTGTGCCTTATAATGACCCCCCCCCCCCTCCCC
>ML260952.1:0-38774 GCA_005239495.1 Nicotiana undulata | reverse complement strand
TGTGCCTTATAATGACCCCCCCCCCCCCTCCCCCCTCCACCACTAATACCAGGATTACCTCTAGAACATCCATCAGTGTTTAATTTAAAGGTCTCTTCTAGAACAAATTTCCAGGAGACTTTGATAATATTTAACTATGGTCTAGCTTCCACAATCATCTGAGTCAATTGCGCCCATGGAATTGCTAAGTCAACCTGCCTGAATTGCTTATGGATAATCAGAGTAAGATCATGGAAAATTTGGTGTACAATTTTAGGAACAAAGAAGCTTTGTTGATCATATTTACTCTTATTTCTCGCTTTCCAGATGTTCCAATTGATGACCAAAGAGGCTGCTTGAAGAAGGAGTTTATGGTGGGGTTCTGGTATTCAGAGAACCACCAAACCATCATATGTTGCCTAATATCACCATCATAGTCCCTAATCCCAAATTGGTCTGTGAAGTATTTCCAGACTGCTTTGCTGATGTTGCTATCAATGAAAATATGATGCTCATCTTCATTCATTAGTTTCGTACAACAGGCACATTTTGATGGAAGAGGAATTCCCATTTTCCTGATAATAGTATCAAATTCAAACTTGCAATTACTTAGTGTTAGATCTATCTGCCCTTTAACAGTATAAATTGCATAAGATAAACTATACAAACTTTTCTAGGGGCATATGACTACGGCTCAAGCGGTCTGGTGATTGAGTGAGTACCAGCTTTGGTCGTGTAGTCCAATAAAAATACCATCTCTTGGACAGGACAGGACACAAGTTCGAGCCGCCTCTTTCTATTCAAGGCTAGTGTGGCATAAGTTATGATAAATGATATGTACAACCAACTCTGATATTCTATCCTCGTTTCCATCAACTATCTCTGGTAAAGTCTCTTGCCGCATAAAGCGCTGCCACTTGAGCGTTGCTTTACGTTTGATCTAACGTACCCATAGAATGCATAGCATTCTCCACTTTCAGACTTCGCAAAGATAGAACATCTTAATTAGCAGAGTCTGCTGCTTTCTTTTATATGTTCTTCTATAACAAAAGACGAGCTTTATTTTAAAGAAGAGTCTGTGGGAATTGGTTGTTGGGCTTTTAAGCTTGATTTAACTTAAAGAGGGTGAATAGGAAACGAAGGAAAAATTGAAATATTTGAGTTTCCCTCCTTGGCAAAGGGACATTGTCCCATATTAGAGGAAGAAAAGACTTTTGATGGGTATATACACAATTGATCTTTAAAGAGATAAGAAGAAAGCAAGCCCCGCGTCGTCATCGTCGTCGCTCGGCTCGGCTACGACTTGATTACTCTTTTTGGACAAAATTCCTTTCAATTATTTAATTAACTAAAAATTAAATCCGGAATAACCCAGGACCCATGACGCAACCTGGTTCGTTTTCTTTCCCGGATTATTTTAAATTCGTTTTCTGTTTTCCCGTAATATTTTAACAGAAATATTCCCACTTGTTCCAACAGCTATGGCTGTTTCTGAAAGGTTGCAAACCTTTTCAGAAACAGTGCCAAATAGTCTATAAATATGCCTTGAATCCCAGAATCTTTACTTACTAAATTTTCTGATTATCTTCTTCTTCTTCTGCAAAATATTTTCCAGTGTGTTTTACGACCATTGAGTGGTTCGAATTTCACCGACGTTTTTGGTACCTATACACTGGTGAGTTAAATTGTTTTATCCTGGGAGGATAATATTCCATCACCTCGGGTAGAGAAGAATAATTTCCTTAAGAACACACTGTGCATTCAGTAGGCTCGATTTATTCCGATATTTTTTTCCAGAATTTATTTCGTCATACTGGTTCTACTAACTTTCTGTTTCTGTTTCTATTTCAGAAAGTTTACTCTTTTTATTGATTATTACATCAATACAAACTGAATAACAATCGTAAGGAAATTATTTTATGTATTATGTATTTTGTTTGTGGAGATTAAAACCTGTGTGATTTTCTACTCCTTCTGAATTTTACTATTCTGATTTGAATATATATAAAAACTTCATCAGAGTATTGAAATTTAGAAACGATTTGTAGAACATAAAAACTTCATTGTTTTCTGTGAAACATTATATAAAACCTTCATTTTTTTTTGTTAAACGTACTCTTTATTGTTAATTGCAATATTGTTTACTATTCTGTTTTCTTCCATTAATTGAACTCGTCTATTATTGATAGTGAGAAATGGAAATTGATAACAGAAATCCTTCTGCGACTGTTGCGGCAATAACGATAGCCTCGTCAAGCCGAACTGTTGTTCCATCAGTCGAGAAACCGGGAAAATTTTCTAGAGCCAACTTCAAAGGATGGGAGCAAAGGGTGTTCTTTTGGCTTACCACACTTGGTATGCAGAAGTTCACTAGTGAAGAACCTCCAGTGCCTTCTGCGGACATGCCGGACAACGAGAAATTCATAATTGTTGAGGCCTGGAAACAGACATATTTTCTTTGCAAAGGCTATATCTTAAGTGCTTTAGAGGATGACTTGTACAATGTGTACAGTGCGATGAATACTTCGAAAGAATTATGGGACGCACTTTGCTTGAAGAAGTTCGTGGTTGCCAAGTTTCTAGACTATAAAACGCTAGACAACAAAACTGTTAGAACCCAAGTTCAGGAGCTTCAACTTATTTTTCACGGCCTTACTGCTGAAGATATGGTCGTGAATGAAGCATTTCAAGTGGCTGAAATGATTGAAAAATTGCCTCCTTTGTGGAGAGATTTCAAGAACTATCTTAAGCACAAGCGCAAAGAAATGAAGTTGGAAGATCTTGTGATTCGTCTCAAGATTGAGGAAGACATCAAAAGGGCCGATAAGAAGTCTCGTCAAAATTCAACGATCGTGGGAGCTAATATCTTTGAGGAGACTGCTCCAAAAAGTAAGAAGAGGAAGAGATTNTGTGGGGGTGTCTAGCAAAGGTACAAGTTCCTTTACCTAAAAGGGTTAAAATCGGACCAAAAACTGTAGATTGCGTTTTCATTGGATATGCTACAAACAGTAAGGTATGTCGGTTTTTGGTTCATAAATCCGATAATCCCGAAATTCATGTTAATACTGTAATGGAATCGGATAATGCTGCATTCTTTGAAAGCATCTATCCGTATAAAACTAAATGAGAGTCGTTAAGTGAAAGACCTAAACGACCTCAGAAAGAACCAAAGGAAAATACTCCAAGTGTTGAAGATCCAAGGCGTAGCAAACGTCAAAGAACATCTACTTTNTGGACAGACTAAGGAGCAGAACAAAAAGAAATTCAAGGGCAACTGCTACAATTGTGGAAAAGTTGGTCACAAAGCCCCTGATTGTCGTCTCTAAAAAAAGGATAAGAAGAAGGGACTAGCCAACATAGTAGAGAAGAATGATGACATTGATGATCTGTGTGCAATGCTTTCGGAATGCAACCTAGTTCAAAATCCGAAGGAGTGGTGGATTGACTTTGGAGCCACTCGACATGTTTGTGCTGTCAAAGAAATATTTGCGACTTACTCTACTGTTGGTCCCGAAGAAGAGCTTTCCATGGGAAATAATGCAACAACCTAGATTGAAGGTTATGGGAAGATATTCCTGAAGATGACTTCCGGCAAGGTGTTAACGCTCAACAACGTTCTTCATGTTCCTAGTATTAGGAAGAATTTAGTTTCTACTTCTTTACTTGTAAAGAATGGATTCAAATGTGTATTTGTTTCTGATAAAGTTATTGTAAGAAAGAATGAAATGTATGTTGGAAAGGGTTACCTCACAGAGGCCCTTTTCAAACTCAATGTAATGGTTGTTGACAGTATTAATAAAATTTCAGCTTCTTCTTATTTATTGGAGTCAAATGATTTATGGCATATTCGTTTAGGACATGTCAATTATAAAACCTTGCGGAAGTTTATTAATTTAGAAGTATTGCATAAATTCGAGTGTAATAAATCAAAATGTCAAATATGTGTTGAATCTAAGTTTGTAAAACATCCTTATAAGTTTGTTGAAAGGAATTCAAATCTTTTAGACTTAATTCATACTGACATTTGTGATATGAAGTCGACACCATCTCGAGGTGGGAAAAAATATTTTATTACTTTTATTGATGAATGCACTCGATATTGTTATGTTTATTTGCGTAATAGTAAGGATGAAACAATTGAAGCATTTAAGCAATACAAGTGGAGAATCAATTGAATAAAAAGATCAAAATGATTAGAAGTGATAGGGGCGGAGAATATGAACCTCTGTTTGCAGAAATATGTTCTGAATATGGAATTATCCATCAAACTACAGCACCTTACACACCTCAATCCAATGGAATTGCGGAAAAGAAAAATCAGACATTAAAGGAATTGATGAATTCTTTATTAATAAGTTCCGGATTACCGGAGAGTTTGTGGGGGGAAGCTATCCTTACAGCTAACCGAATACTCAACAGAGTACCTCACAACAAAACGCAATCCATTCCATATGAAAAATGGAAAGGAAGAAAACCCAACTTGAAATATTTCAAAGTGTGGGGGTGTCTAGCAAAGGTACAAGTTCCTTTACCTAAAAGGGTTAAAATCGGACCAAAAACTGTAGATTGCGTTTTCATTGGATATGCTACAAACAGTAAGGTATGTCGGTTTTTGGTTCATAAATCCGATAATCCCGAAATTCATGTTAATACTGTAATGGAATCGGATAATGCTGCATTCTTTGAAAGCATCTATCCGTATAAAACTAAATGAGAGTCGTTAAGTGAAAGACCTAAACGACCTCAGAAAGAACCAAAGGAAAATACTCCAAGTGTTGAAGATCCAAGGCGTAGCAAACGTCAAAGAACATCTACTTTCTTTGGACCAGATTTTGTGACATTCTTGCTTGAAAATGAGCCTCAAACTTTTAAAGCAGCTATGTCATCTTCTGATTCAACATTTTGGAAAGAGGCGGTCAATAGTGAGATTCAATCAATTTTGGATAACAATACATGGGAATTGGTTGATCTTCCTCCGAAAAATAAGCCTTTAGGTTCGAAATGGATCTTTAAACAGAAAATGAAAGTTCATGGCACTATTGACAAATATAAGGCAAGACATGTTGTCAAAGGCTATAGACAAAAGGAAGGCCTTGATTACTTTGACACTTACTCGCCAGTAACGATGATAACATCTATTAGGGTGTTAGTGGCACTAGCGACTGTGTATGGTTTTGAAATTCATCAAATGGGGGTTAAAACAACTTTCTTAAATGGGAAATTGGAGGAAGAGATTTTACATGGAACAACCTGAGGGTTATGGGGTTCCTGGTAAAGAAAAGAAAGTATACAAACTTGTTAAGTTGCTTTATGGACTTAAACAAGCACCCAAACAATGGCATGCCGAATTTGACCAAACAATATTGGCAAGTGGGTTTAAAATCAACGAGTGTGACAAATATATTTATATTAAAAATACTCCGGGTCATAAAGTCATTGTTTGTTTATATGTCGATGACATGTTGATAATGAGCAAAAATAGGGCAGATATAAATGCTAATAAGCGCATGTTGGCTAGCAAATTCGACATGAAAGATTTAGCAAGTGTTGATGTGATCTTAGGAATTAGAATTCACAAGACTCCACAAGGTCTAGCATTATCACAGTCTCACTACATTAAAAAGGTACTTGACAAGTTCAAGTATTTGGATTTCCTAATTGCCAAGACTCCAATTGACGTGAGTTATGCACTTCAAAAGAATGAAGGTGAAAGTGACTCACAACTGGACTATGCAAGAGTATTGGGAAGTTTGATGTATATCATGAATTGTACGCAACCAGATACAACACGTGCTATTAACAAACTGAGTCGGTTTACAAGTAATCCCAATCAAATACATTGGATGGCTATAAAATAAGTTTTGGGGTATCTGAAACATACCCAAAATTATGCTTTGCATTATAAAAAAATATCCCTCCATGATCGAGGGATATAGTGATGCAAATTGGATCACCGGATCATCTGAAGTTAAATCCACAAGTGGATGTGTTTTCCCAATTAGGGGTGGAGCAGTGTCTTGAAAATCATCCAAATAAACGTGCATCGCCCGTTCTACAATGAAATCTGAATTCATAGATTTAGATAAGGCCCGTGAAGAAGCTGAATGACTCCGGAATTTCTTAGAAGATATTCCATTTTGGCCCATACCTTTGGCACCTATTTGTATAGTCAAACGGCAACAGGCAGGGCAGGGAGCATTATGTATAACGGAAAGTCTCGTCATATACGACGGAGACACAATACCGTTAAACAACTACTCTCTAGTGGTGTTATTACGATTGACTATGTAAAGTCAAGAGATAACATGTCGGATCCACTTACAAAAGTCCTATCTAGAGAGGCAGTTGAAAAATCATCAAAAGGAATGGGGTTAAGTCCTCGGACAAGTCATCATGGCGGTAACTCTACCTAGCAGACTGGAGATTCCAAGAGCTAGGTTCAAAGAGATCAAACAAAGTTATGAATGGCCGTTCAACATTGTCAAATAACTCAACCCATTCTCGTGATGAAGACAATGTTCAGAAATCGAGGTAAAGCATTAAGGCTTTTTGATAAGTTAATCAAGCTTAAAGTTTTTTAATGATTTGCTAAGTCTGGCAGAATATGACCAGATACTGTGTTTGTATGGTTACACGTTTAGAAATCACCTATGTGAGTGTGAAGTGTAAGCTGCTTTAAGGGAAATGAAAGTAAATGTTCATTCTCTAAGCACTCGTGAAACCATGTGTTCATGGCTGAAACGAACACAACTGTGAGAACCATAGATGGTTAAGGGTTAATTTTGTGACTTATGTTGTCTAGGTATACAAGAAAGCTCGACGGTTCAAAGATATCAAATCTACCGATTGACCGATTGACCGAGTATATTCGATATAAGTTCACTACGAAAAGTTCAAAGGAAAACCTACTTATCCAAATGCAATTAATGCTTGCATGTAAAACACACACTCGTTTGTGCATTCCTCTATTTTTTAGTCATTTCCCATTCATGTGGGGGATTGTTGGGCTTTTAAAGCTTGGTTTAGCTTAAATAAGTTGAATGGGAAATGAAGGAAAAATGAAATATTTAAGTTTCCCTCCTTGGCAAAGGGACATTGTCCCATATTGAAGGAAGAAAAGAGTTTTGATGAGTATATATATATATATATATATATATATATATATATACAATTGCTCTTCTTCTAGCTCTTAAAGAGTTAAGCAGAAGGCAAGCCTCGCGCCGTCGTCGTCGCTCGCTCGGCTTCGGCTTCAGATTTGGTCAAAGATTGATTGATTAATCTTTTTGGACAAAATTTCTTTCAATAATTTAATTAATTAACGAAAATCCAATCCGGAATAACCCAGGACCCGCGACGTGACCCGGTGTCCATTTTTTTCGGGATTATTTTAATTCCGTTTTCAGTATTTCAATAGAAATATTTCCACATGTTCCAACAACTATGGTTGTTTTTGAAAGGTTACAAACATTTTCAGAAACAGTGCCAAATAGTCTATAATATGCCTTGAATCTCAGAATCATTACCTACTAAATTTTCTGATTATCTTCTTCTTTTTCTACACAATATTTTTCAGTGTGTTTTACGACCATTGAGTGGTTCGAAGTTCTCCGGTGTTTTTGGTACCAATACACTTGTGAGTTACATCGTTCTATTCCGGGAGGATAATATTCCAGCACCTCGAGTACTTTAGGGGTATAATTTTCTTAAGGACACACTGTGAATTCAGTGGACTCGATTTATTCCAATATTATTTTTCCAGAATTTATTTCGTCATACTGGTTCTACAAACATTCTTTCTGTTTCTATTTCAAAAAGTTTACTTTTTTTATTGTTTATTACAACAATACAGACTGAATAACACCGGTCACAACTTCCCTTTTCTTCTCAATGTAATAATGAATAAATAAATTAAAAATATTGTAAAGTATATTTTATTTGCCATTTATTGTTGATTACCAATTAATGTTAAGTATATGAAATAGCTTGCAGTTTTCCTTTAAATGGCATGTTTGCGTAAGAAGTTTTTACTCGATTAGTTTGTACAGGAGATTACAACTTAGTAGTACTACTTATTCTATTCTTTTTTTAATATATTTTCTTGTGTTTAAGTTTCTTCCTAATCTTTAGGAGTTTTAAATCAACTAAATATTGGACATTAACTCCTTTCCTATTTGAAATATTTAAAAGTTTACAATAGAAATCTTTTGTATGAATTTTTTCCTTATTTGAATTATGTAAAATAGTAATTTTTGCAAAATATAATGAGACCAGAATAAGCTATGTCCACAAAGAATAAGCAAGAACTAATTGTTACTCCACTAAAGTCGATATATATATCGGTTAGCGCATTTTTCCATATTCAAGGATATGTAGTTTTTTAGACTCTTGGTTCATAAATATATTGTTTAAATTTCTTTGTAAATTTTATTATCGTTAGTGTCAACATTTTAAAACTCACGTAATATTATTTAATAACCAAAAGTAGAAAAGAGACTTGCATCTTCTAAAAGAAGAAAAATATTGTTCTTCGAACTTTGATATGCGAAGGAAACAATAAAACTCTTTCTGCGTCCAAACTTATATGTTCTTTGAAACATATGGTAGATCTAAAGTAATTAAATAAGCTTTTCTTTCTTAAAACAATATAATATGTGGAGTACACACACAATACGCGTTTACTAAAACTAATTTTATTAATTTTGTAAACATCTTCGGCCTGAGCAAAGGGAATAAATTCATTCAATTTTTTTATTTTTTTTTATTTTTTGCATATTCTTTTTCAAATTTAAGTACAACATTGAAAGATGAGGCTCCAATTAACGTGTTCTCAAATTTGAAACTAAGTTTTTGAACAAAAATGATTTCCTAACTCTTTCAAACTATATTTCATAATCCTCGATCAAAGTATATAATGTGATGATTTCATCCCACCAAAACTAGAAGGAATAATTCCATGGAAATTATTTCTTGACATGATGTTAATTAGAAACTGATGTTTGGTGGGAATTGATCTTGCATTTTGTACCGATGTAGTAAGGGTCGACCTTGTTTTCTTTGGTACAATTAGGGGTGTCAATGGATATTCGAAAACCGACTAAACGATTGAATCGTATTGTACCGAATCGATTTTTAGGTTTTTCTTAAAAATCATAGGTTTTTATATAAATCTATAACCGCACCGATAATTAGGTTAGGTTTTTTATTTTATGAAAATAAACCGAAAAAATACCGAACCGTACCGAATAAATTTTACATGTGAAAAATATATTTATATAGTTAGTTTAAAAGAATAATGCATAAATTTTTCTTTGGGCCTTGGAATTATGAATTACAAGCCAATAAGTAATTAAACTCAACATATTAATTCCTAAACCCTATTATGCTACTTCTACTTAAACCAAGTTATTTCAAGTATCTACATTAGCAAGACACAAGGTATTCTAGCAATTACGAGTAGCAAACTACAATGTATCGAATATGTTTCCTTTCATATAATTTAGATTAATCTTTTTGAATATTTAATCTTCTATAGACTTTATTCTTGAGTCCCAACTTGGTTAATATCTTTCCACTCGTGTGATTTATATTTTTTTTGAATTTGTTTGGTTTCTTTTACGTTGTTGTAGAATGGTTGATGGATCTATACTCTAGCCATCTTTTTTTTTTAATTCATCACTTTAAACGATAAAAATGTCTAGAGAGTTTTGTCAAGTCCTATAAAAGAACATATGTTTATTGCATTCTACTTCTACTGGTAAATTTTACATGATATTTAAAAAAATACCGAAAATTAACCGAATCGTACCGTTGCCGAAGAGAAACCGACATGATTGGGACGGTTTCAAAAAGTCTAATTTTGGTTATACATAATAGAAAATTGGTATAGTACAAATTATTTAAAATAACCGGCCGAACCGAACCATTGACACCCCTAGATACAATCATTTAGTATTTATATTCATTTGGTCCAACTAATTTAAATTTCTTTATTACTACAGTTTGAACCCGAGACTTACAATTAAGGATGGATAAATCTCATTCATTCCTCGATGGTATGGTTCGACTTTCATAAGGTACATAGAGACCATTTAGCTTAGTGACTATTATTACAACAATTACTATTTTGCTTTTCAACTTAGAATCAGATTTCCTTTTTTGTTTATGCAAAAGATTTCAGTCGCTATAAAGATATGACCTATATATCTTATCTTGACTGGTTCTTTAGATCCGGATAATGCGAAATGATTGGTTGGTTTTAGTTCTATAGTTTTTAGTTCATACTATGTGGACTGGTCTTTTTTAATCCTAACCCTAAAAAGCCAACGAGTCATACACTAAGCATAGCAATTATTTCAAATGGTCAATCGAATTTTTATTTAACCTATAGAATTAAGAATTATAAATGTTCCCCTTGATTGATTAGAAAAAGAATGAATTTGTCTTTTTTTTGTTCAATCATTGGATAGAAGGGAAAGACAAGTAGTAAAATTTATCCTCGTTTAGAAATATCCAAATTTTGATGCCTAATACTCCATAGATGCCTTAATCTCAAATAAGTTGAAATATATGCAGTAGCATAATTAGGAATTTGAGTTAGGAGATTAAAAAAAATGTAAAAGTGTCGCCTATAATATATGAACCTATGTCAAGCGGATTTATTAATAGTTTCTATATATACAAAAATTCTTGTTTTCACACTTTATGTATCGGCAAAGCGGATTCAATTGAACCTCATCACCAAACGTAATTATGCCCCTAAGTATATGAATTCTTACTGACCATGATTCGTTATATAAATTCATTTATCATGAATTGACTAGTTTAATATTGGTTGTCTGCCTATCATGATTCTTCTCCTTTAATAGGACTTGAGGCCTTAAGGCCGATACTGCATGTGAGCAAACTCATCGAATTTGAAACCTATAATGTAAGAAAACTAAAAGAGTAAGTCACTACAACTAGTAAAGGCTCGTTTGGTACAAGGAATAACGGATGATTAGTCTCGATAATCCTATCTGTCACCTCGTACTACCCCATTGCGCATTATGTGTGTAACGTCAAGGAAAGGGAAGGCTCATACTATCGCGGCAGGCGGGCGAGACCACTAAAGGCGCTTGCTCTGGGCGCTAAGGGCGACTAGTGGTTGCTTCGCTTGATGAGACTGAAACCTTCGCTTGCACACACCTTTTCTATCTATCATTAGAAGTAGGGCGGGTGGTGTACCTCACCGAGCTATCTAGATGAGTTTATCTCAAGTTTGGTTGCGATAAAATTATGATATAACTAATCACCCAGGATTGTAGTATTTTTTTTATCACTATGGGAAGGGGATAACTAATTCCGAAATAATTAATTATGAAATAACTTATTTTCCGACCAAACGAACCCGAAGTCTTTTATCTCTTCTTCCTTTCCTATCCTTTCCTTGTCAAGGCCCCCCTGTCGGCCAAAAAATATCAGAAAATGACAGAACTAGTGCCCATGTGAATGTTGAATTTAACCGCCAAAGAATGTGGTGCAATGGAAGAGATTGCTCCTCCATTAACTAAAGGTCTCGACTTCGAGCCTTGGGTATGGAAAAACCCTTGAAAGGGGCGCTTCTCCCCGAATGGGGTCCTACCTCGCGAAACCAGATATAGTCGAGCTCCAATGCGGGTACCGGACACGAATGGGAAACCAAAAAACAAATAAATCGAATTTAAGTGCCATTTTGTGAGCGTGTTTGGTCGTATAGCATTTATGTAATACCAAATAAATCATAACTGTTACATATAAATATTCTTTGGAATAGCATGCGCTCACTTTAAAAGCTCTTAGAAAAAGTTCTAATGGACCCATAACTGACCCAAATGAAGAGCATTATGGTTAGAAGTCAAACTCAAACACTAGCTACTCTAAGGTCTATGATTTTTATATATTATTTCTTTTCCTTGTGTTAACCATAATCAGGGTAAGGAGAAAATATATATATAAAAAAAAGAAAGGACAATTGTGATGTAATTTGGATAATACATTTTGGGGGACCTGAGAGGCGATGATTTACTTACGGCGAATGTCAATGGTTCGAGTACGCTTATGTCCAACTCGTATACTTAGCCGATACAAAGCGGTGTACCTTGTACAGGATATAACCATACAGTTATAACCATTACACTACAATTTCAATTCAAGGTACATGATTCATTCTCAATTCCATTATATGAGATGATAGAAGTTCTCTTCTTTTCTTGGTTGTTATATTGGATTCATTTGCTCAAAGTGTAAATAAGAAAATAAATTTACTAAGTTTGCAAAACAAGATTGTATCAAAATACTGGTAATAATAATATTAGAAAATGAACGTTCTCCTGTGCTTTAAGACGTGTTGCGCTTTACATACTAAACAAGATCGATTCCGTAAAAAATGAGATTAGTAAATGACAATTCACTGAAATTACATCTTGTGAGATATAAACAACAACAATATCAACCCAGTAATAATCTCATTAGTGGGGTCTGGGGAGGGTAGAGTGTACGCAGACTTTACCCCTACCCCGGAGGGATAGAGAGACTGTTTCCAGGAGACCCTCGACTCAGAGACAGAAGATATGTAACAACAACAGAAATCAGACAAATAATATCAGCACCGTAATAGACAACAAATAAGTGGAACGACACTAATTATGCTAATAATAAAATAAAAACAATTATAATTGAAAATAAAAATAGTGTGATGAACAAAAACAGCTAACAGTCCTAGACACAACACTGTCAGACTAGCTGGAACAACGAGGAAAAACGCTAACTACCCCTAACCCACTACCCTAATCAAGATTGGTAAAGGGGATGGAAAATGGTCTTCAATGTCATAATCAGGCTAGTGGAGTTTGGTTTTGCCTTTTGAGAAATTGAATGTGGGTTGTGAGGACAATCTTGAAGGTTGGCCATGTGAGAAGTAAATATTTGCCCTTTCAATAAAACAACTCCTTTGTAGGTATGGGCATGTGGTTGTTAGCACTTAGCCAATCCCAATCAATAACTCTTGTACAATTCTAGAAATGTCCTATTTGAACATTTTCCATTTCATAGTCCATATAATATTTTTTTGACTGTCCGAGTCAAGTCGCGCCACTAGGACTATTTTACTGGATACCTGATATCTCTCACCATCACCGGTATTAGGTAACTCCACTTAAACTTATGCAGATGGTAGGAAATCTCTGAGTGATGATCTCCTACCATTTTCAAGCCACCCATGACCCATCGACTGATGGGCGACTATAGATTTTCTCCGTGTAATTCCTTTTCTCATAATTTTTTTAAAAAAAAAAAATTGACCTTGTATTTTGGGATAATTCTAATTACATATAGATATTTCAACCCCTTATAATACTCAATTTGTACATGTCAAGTCTTCGATAATGTTTAGGTTTTAGCCAGTTTATGCTATTTGTTGATGCAATGTGAGCAACAAGTAGATGGATTGGGATATATATATGAATTAAATTCTATAAGAAGAAAGGTGATTTAATTCACAACTACACACTTAAATGACAAATTAAAACCAAATTTTGAAGAGGTCAAAATGCCTAATTTTCAAGCTAATTAACCAACAACCAATTGAATTTTATGACATAAATTGATTTAGCAACCCTATCATCTTAACCACCACATTACTTGCATGTAGTTTCCTTTTCAAGTTCATTTACTTACTCTTGACCTTTTCCACCTTCCCCCCTCCTCCTTTTGTCTTTCTAGTGGGGATGGACAAGTGAGCTTTTATTATTATTTTTTTGAAACTTTTGGTGGGGGCTGGCAGAGGCGGATCCAGGATTTAATGTTTATGGGTTCCTGCAACGACCTCGAGTAAATTCATAGTAACTAGGTTCACATTCAAACATTTATAGATATTTAGTGAATTTTTGGAACACATCTACTAGCTTCACATGAACCCGTAGGTCGCAAGCTGGATCCGCCCCTGGGTGTTGGATGGGGTGGGGTGGGGGGAGGGCTAGAAGTTGCTTCATATATGTAATATGTCTCATTATTAGTCCACATCACTTACTAGCAAACATAAAGAAAAAACCATCTTGCATGTTTTAACCAAAGAAACCATGGATTGGTATTCTTGGTTATCCAAGACTACTCTTGATCAAACACTTGTCTATGAGTATGGTCTTATTTTCAGCAGAAATGAGCTTCACAAAGAGGATTTAACTTACTTCAACCATGAGTTCCTTCAAAGCATGGGCATAACTATAGCCAAACACAGACTAGAGATTCTCAAATTGGCAAGAAAGGAAGGAGGAACCACATCAAATGGCCTCTCAAGACTTGTTTTGGCAATCAACAAAACCAAGAAGCTCATTTCCAAGAACATCAGCAAGCTCAGTTTTCATCGAACGTCGACTCATCTCGCTCTATCCGAGCTCAAACCTTATCGAACACAGTGGACTGGAGCACTGAAGATGCTCGAGAGCTCGAAGGAACAAAGGCAAGAGAAAGCCATAGTTACAACCAGAAACACGATGAAGTCAGGACCACTAGACAGAAGAATGCAAGACAAAATGATGGTTACCAGTAGGAATCTGAGTGTCTCAGGCCCTTTGGATGGGAAAATTCAAGAAAAATTGATGTACCCTAATAGGAGTCCAATGAAGTCTGGACCATTGGACAGAAGGTACCAAAATAGTGCTGTTTATCCAAGCAGAAGCAATAAATCTGGACCATTGGATGCAAAGGGCAAGAGCCCAAGGCTTAATTACTACAATCAAGAAATGATACAAGCTGATGATGGGGTTTACTCACAATGGTCTTTATTGTTTCAAGATATGAAGCCCACTTGACAACTCATATGAAGCTGCAGATTATAGAATCCTAGGTTAGTACTATGTTTTTAGTAGATATCTGTTTTGCTTTGGTTTTTAGTAGCAAAAAGGAAGAATGCACTTTTAAGGTATGGAACAGAGATGGGGTTTGCTGTCTCAACATTCCTTGTTCTGTTGTAACCTTAAAAAAAAAGGGCAGCCCGGTGCACTAAACTCCCGCTATGCGCGGGGTCCGGGGAAGGGCCGGACCACAAGGGTCTATCGTACGCAGCCTTACCCTGCATTTCTGCAAGAGGTTGTTTCCACAGCTCGAACCAGTGACCTCCTGATCACATGGCAGCAACTTTACCAGTTACGCCAGCAACCTCCTGTTGTAACCTTCTTTTCTGTATTTGTGTACTTCAAAGTCTTGAATTTTACTATCAAATATGTGTGACAGTTGGTTCATATTGCACACAAAAATGAGATTTTAAGCAACACATATCTTCATTGTTACTATTGTTTGTTGCTTGGTTGCTTTATTTTCACTGTTCCTTGAGCCAAGGGTCTATCAGAAACAACATCTCTATCTTTATAAGATAGGGGTAAGGTCTACGTACACACCACCCTCCCCAGACCCTACTTATGGGATTACATTGGGTTTGTTGTTGTTGTTGTGATAACTGAAAAATTCCCGAGGGCCTATGGAACGTTTGAAACTTGGTGGATAATGAGCCCGCCCCTCTATCCTTCTCTACTTAAATACTAGGTTTGTGTTTGTGGCAAGGTTCGAACCCGTGACGTGCGCCTAATAGGGCACAACCCTCTTACAACTAGACCAAAGCACCAGGAGCAGTTGACTTGTGTTTAGTGTGTTTTCTCAATTAGCTACAATTATATGCACAATGAAAGACTAGCAGCAAGAAATACAATCTATCAGCAAACAACAGATCACTCTTGGCATTTATGTTGCTCGGACTATCCAAAACAGTTGCCGCACCCGTGCCGGATCCTCCAAAAATACACTATTTTTGGAGGATCCGACACGCATCCATCGATATTTTCGGAGAGTCCGAGCAACATAACTTGGCATCATTTCATATATGAAGTCAAGGCTATGCCAGTCAGGGGCGGAGGTAGGGTATCTTTTACGGGTTCGGCCGAACCCACTAGCTTTTGTGTAAACCTTGTATTTATATTAAAAATCTATTAAATTTGTATTAATATATAATTGCGAACCCAGTAAGTAAAACATGCTATGGGTTCAGTGTTAAGTTTAGAACCCACAAACTTCAAATCCTAGCTCCGCCTCTGATGCCAGTTCCTTCTTCTTCACTCATGAGTAATGTGTAGCTATGCAAATTAAGATCAAGATCATTCATCCAACCGATGAATAGCGTTAAAGCTGAATTACAGGAACAGGTCATTGAAGCAATGTGATTTTTGGGTAAACTTTATGCCTAATGAAATGATTTTTCTAGGAGTTTATTCTGAAAGAGTGGCATGAGTGGGACTTGATTATGATCTTCACATGCAATACTATTTTTATACTGAGAAAGACAGGTTCACGTCATTCTGTAGTACTACAACAGTTTAGCGGCGGAGCCCTATGTTGCGCGGACTCTCCAAAACAGTTGCCGCACCAGTGTCTGATCCTTCCAAAATACGCTATTTTTGGAGGATCCAACACGCACCCATCGATATTTTCGGAGAGTCCGAGCAACATAGGCGGAGCCACCTTAGGCTAAGGGGTTTGCCCCTTCGCCAGAAATTATACTGTATAGCTAGGTCAAAAATCTATTTATGCATATATACTATATGTTGAATCTCTTTAGCTTTTTCATGCGTTTTACTTCTTTATATTTTGACACCCCTTAGTGGATTTCTTGGCTCCGCCATTGCCACAACTTTAAGAGAATTGACCTTATACACAAGGATAGGCCATTAGAAAGTGTAATCACAACAATTGAAATTGTTCCACCTCGAAGATCACTGTTAGCTGAGAATTAAAGTAAGATATTCTAAACCAATTCAGATCATCAGCAATAACTATCGACTTTCTGGAATTTACTATAGGTCGGGCTATAATAAGTTCTATATAACTATGCTTCCATCATAATGTTTATGGTATTATGTCGATAACCAAATCTCATATTAGCTCCGACAACTGTAGTATATTCTTCAGTTGTCAGTCTAATTCCATGCATGATGCATGCACCACAGTACGGGTTCTTAGGAATAACCATATGCTTAGCTATAATGCATTGTATTATCAAAACAGTTGTTGTCGCATTTATTTCAGTCTAAAGGAGACAATGATACAGTATCTAAGAATACATGCTCATAATACAACAAAGATTGTATAACCATTTGGGGATTGTGGATACAACGTAGATGAGAGGACACTATTTCATGCTATAGCTCGATGCGTCAAGTGTTACAGCTCAGTAACTAGTTACATTCAGAAGCTTAAGCATCTATATACACAAGATGCTTCATTGTCGACTCAACCTAACAAAAGCTAAAATTCTCAAACATATCATACAGATCACAACAATTCTCAAACATATCATTTCAACAACCGACATGTGTCGATACTATCTAAAATTTGAACTCACAGGCAATGACATACTGATCAATGTGCTCTCGTTTAGAATATTCGCACATGAAATTGGTCATGCTTTTTCAAGATACCTCAATGATTTGAAGTTTGAGGTAACCGAAAGGATCCTCCAGCATAAAGCATTTGGTAAACAGGTTTTATTCTCATGGTAAGAATAATACTAAGCATGGTGCCGATACCACATACTCCAGCGAGAATCAGGAAGGTGACTCTAAAGCAATTAGGACCCAAGCAAGTAGCAGAATGCTGCTTAGCTGCCTCGTTATCATAGAGAAATCCGGCAAGAAGACCGGAGAATAGATACGCACCTAAAGGATTCCCCAGTGACATGAAATTGAAAATCATACCGAAATGCTTGAGACCAAATAGCTCAGAAGCTGTTGGGACCATCGTTGTAAATTGAACACCGTAGCAGACTCCTAGTAACGCTGTCGCTGCATACAAGGTACCATTAAGTGCAGATGCAAACAGAAGGTAGGTAATGATCATTACTACTTGTGTGCACGTCATCCAAACTGTTCTTGGTACTGCTTTTAATCTGCATTGTAAGTTGAAAAACAAGCAATTAGATCGAGCTACTATTACGTCAGTGAAACACTATAACTGAAACAAGCAGTCTAATTATTCCTGATGAGAATCTTTAGCATCTTGAACAAGTTATCTCGTCCATTTATTTCTTTTGACTACCCTTTTTGACAATTCTTGGGCAAATACATTAGATAAAAAACATTGTCCTTCCAATCTTATCGAGCAAATCATAAAGTTAATCAGTAGCAATAACTGCTTAACTAATTACTTTTGGTTAAACTTTGAAGTGAAGAAACCACCTATCATCATGTTCCTTTCTGTTTCATTTTCCCATTGATCGACAATTAATAGGTTAAATAAGAGGGGATTAATACAAATAGTAGCTAAGAGGCTCAAGAATCACACCTGACAAAATATTCTGATACAACTCCTCCACCAAGACGACCCACGAAGTTGCAGAAACTGAAGAGCGATAACAGAATCTTTGTATCATGAAGACCTTGAGCTATTCCTATCTGTGCCAGATTATTGAGAACAGTAACCCCAGAACCCACACCGAAAAAGTAAACCAAAAACAAAAGCCAGAAATCTGCCTTGACCAAAGCTTCTTTGAACTTGAAATCTTCGCCTCTTCTTGGCCTCCTCTTTTTCTTTATTGCGCCTTTCCCTTCAGCCAGAAGCATATCCACTTCAGAGATTTCGTCTCCCTCGTTAAAGCTTCCTAGGTTTGCTGAGGATGATGATGGTGTTAACAAGGGTTCCGATTTATCTGCACTGGCATTGGCTTGGTCTGATACATCGGGCACACTCAGCTTGTCACGGTTTGAGGGATAAAAGGTCATCTTCAAAGGAATGGCTAGTGGAGCCATTAGAAGGAGCACCATGATACCGAGAAAAGTATAAGAAACAAGGACATTTAAAGAAAATATGTCTCCCAAAATTGTTGTTGTTAATACATAGACACCAAGCACAATACTAGCTACTTGAACAAACAAAAAGTGGTATGACTCTGCCGAATCATCGCCTAATGATGGAGTACAAGGCCTAATAAAGTACATCATCAATAAACTTAATGTAGGAACCCCTAGTGCAAGGAAGAGCACGAGCTTAGAGGAAGAATTGCGAAGCAATGCACTGTAGACTTCCGTATACACTGCAGCGCTTAGCCCTCCGTAGCCTTTAAGAACCCCAGCAACAGTGCCCCGGCTTAGAGGAAAGTTTCTCATATTAGTCACAAGCACAGTTGTGCTGAACCAAGCACTGCTATTCGTGGCAACACAAAGTGCAATCCATAACTGCCAAACAACAAAGTACAGTATATTGTTCAATTAAAAGAAGAAACAAGAAACCAATTACCAGAACGACTAACATTAACTCTTGGAATCATAAGCAGCGTCAACGAAGATACCAGCAACAAGAGGAAATTATAGAAGGGAAAACGATTAATCAGCATTAGAGGGTATGACTTCACCAATCAGCAGTGAACAGCTTAAAGGACAACATGGCAAATCAGAGCTGGGCAAACCCATTATGTTACTATGAATTAAGCCAAGGAAAGCAGAGATAAAGGCCGAGCCTCAACCATCAAAAATGACAGCCATATCAATCCAAGCAGTAAAAGCAAGATCGAAGGAAAAGGATTCAGCTTCTAAGAAGAAAAGATAAAAGATATACTGGAACATCTTCTTATTTGTTAGCAATGGCCAAGATCTTCGAAGTAAAGGGTGATCAAGCACCACTAGTTACATGATCAATGCAGAGGCGGAGCCAAGATTTTGAACTCTATAGATTGTTGATTTTAGAATGACGACTTTAGTGCTAATAACTAGGTTCTAAAGTTAATATTTGTGCGTATTTAATGAATTTCTTAACCCAAATACACTGTTTGAGCAAAAATTACTCGGTTCGGCTGAACTCATAGCCGGGCTTCTAGCTCCGCCCCTGAACCAATGTAATAACAAATGAGTTATGTTTTAGCCATGCAACCTAAACACTTCTTCCTCGGATAATATAAGGTATTTTTCTTTCATGTCAACCATATCCGGATAGTTGAACTGAAATTGAAGAGGCTTTACTCTTAGATAAGCTAAATAGGGTAGTTGCTGCTAAAAACTTCTGCAAACAAAGCACCTCAGCAATGAAAGTCACTGTAAACCACACAAATTCAGTTATGCAATCAAGAAACATGCATCAATTTTGGAGCAATCACTACTCACAAAAACTGATCTTTCTAAGAATTTTTATATTTATAATGATCTCTTTGCAAGAAGGGATCCTTGGCGTAGCTGCTGGTAAAGTTATTGCCATGTGACTAGGTCACCAGATCAAATGCAGTGTAAGGCTGCATACAATAGACATTTGTGGTCCGGCCCTTCCCAGACCCTCGCATAGTGGAGCTTAGTGCACCGGGCCAACCAATGATCTCTTTGCAATTACAACCGAACACATACCACATGGAGATTCACCAAATCAATCTTTTTCCCCAAAATTTTTGGATTTCAGTAAAACATATAGTTAGATAGTAAATTCCAAAGCTAATCCAATCATCTCACAACAAGAAACAAGATAGCAATAAACATCAGCCAAAGATTAGATCTTTAACAAAAAAAAAGGAAGAAACTTTACCAGCCAATAAGGCAAGTTGTGAACAGTTTGACTAAGTGAAAGCCAAAGAACACCATAACCAAAGAAACAAGCAAAAGAACCAATTAAAAGAACAACCCAAGGTGGGAACTTATTACAAACAAGTCCAGGAATAAGTCCAACATTTTCTCCAATATCATTTGCAACTCCAAGCATAGTAAGCTGTTGTTGATTAAAACCAAGAACTGATTTTAATGAATGAGAATAAAGGGGGAAATTATATGCATTTCCAGAAGCTATTTGTAACCAAACTGCAGCTCCTAATCCTACCCATGGTGGTCTTGTTCCTCCTTTAATATTCACCATTTTCTTGGAACTTTTTTTTTTGGGTTTTAAGGTTTCAAGAATCTTTAAGAAGAGTTTATATTAACAAGAATTTTAGACAGAGAAAATGGAAGAGGGGATTTTTATAATATTTTATTTTATGTAGATGAGATCACCTTGGGGTTGGAGTTAGGGGTGGGATGGATCTTGCAGGGTATTTTGTCCGAAACGTTAGTATTCAGACGAAATTTTGAACAAACCAGGTTTCTTGGATTTAGTGGGGCTTAGTGTTTATTTTTTCTTACTATATTCCGTATTTCTTCTTTCGACATAAAAATTATAATTTAAAAATAAATATTTGTAGTTATATTACAAAATAGTATTTAAATTTTAAAATTATACTTGGATGGATATATTTTATTTGAAAGAACAATGTAGTGTTATGAGTGGAAGAAAAAGATTTTTTTTTTTAAATTAAAATTTTATTTTCGAAAAATCTTCAAAAACTTATAAAATTTTATGGACAAATATATTTTAAAAAAGTTTCTGAATTAAAAAAAATCTATAAACAAACAGAAACTACATTAATTCGCACCAACAAATTCAATGTGTAATATAATGTTCTTTAGCAAAAGTCGATTCCATTTCAAAGGTTTCAATCATAGATATCCTACCATAATCTTTTGTAGTAAATTTGTATCTAAAAACCTCTAATTAAGAATATAAAGGTATTATTTACTATAATACCATAATCTTCGGTGATAGATTTATGCCTACTCCCACCATACGAATCAAAAAATAGTTTTTTTTTACACCATAATTATTTAAAACATTTTGAATTGTGTAATATTGTGAGTTGTAGTAGCTTTTATATAGTCTCTCCAACTACTAATATTTTTTTTTTTTGAAATACTTGAAAATTTGTATCCGATTCACACAAAAATAACCATTAAATGTAGCTTGAGATTCGCACTTCGAACTCGTTATATAAATTGGAAAAAAAATATATTATCTATGTCTTCTCTTACAAAAATATATATATATATATCTCAATAGAGTAATTGGTTTTATATTATTACAATCAAAACTTATGGTCTAGTGGTATTAGTAAAAAAAAACCTACGTACAAAACCCAAATATCCTTGATATCTTGAACAAGGAATAAATTGTTCTGTTGTGATCTTAATTCCTAAAGTACAAAACCTAAGTTATGTCAAAGATTACAGGCCCGTTATCTGTTGCACAATTTTGTATAAGATAATTACCATGGTTCTTACTGCTAGAATTAAAAGGGTTATAGGTGGACTCGTTGGTGAATCATAATCAACGTTTATTGAAGGTAGAAGCATCATTGACAATATCCTATTCATACATGAATTGTTTAAAGGTTATAACAGGAAAGGCATTTCACCAAGATTTGTATTGAATGTGAACCTAAGGAAAGCATATGATACTCTTGATTGGTATTTTCTGGAGAAAATGCTGGTAGAGCTTGGCTTTCCTCACAAGAGATCTATTTACGTAGCTGGCATTTCAAACAACTTGAAATAAGACATCCTACAAGAATTGGGCTACTCTGAAGATACCCTACCTTTCAGATATCTAGGAGTTCCTTTGGCATCTAAAAAGCTATCAATCATTCGGTGTTGTCCATTAGTGGAGAAGATCACACAGAGGATTAACCATTGGACCTCAAAATTGCTCTCATATGCAGGTCGACTACAGTTGATCAAGTCAGTATTATTTGGGGTCCAATCTTACTGGGCGGACGTAGGTTTTCCTATTACCTAAAAAGGTGTTGAAAATGGTTGAAGCTATATGTAGATCATTCTTATGGATAGGAACATCTAATGTCTCTAAAAAGGCACAAGTTGCATGGGCGAAAGCATGTTTACCACAGACTGCGGGGGCCTCAATGTGATGAACATGATCTACTAAAATAAGGCAGTTGTTGTTTGACAAAAAAAGGTGAACCTTTGGTTAAACTTATTAATTTAATATTTGAGAGGTTAAACCTAGTTAAAGATAATAACTTCATATCTATAATCAACATACGTGGATAAAGTAGAACAGTGTGAGAACAGATTTAATATAACGTTTATTTAATGTTTTAAGGTCAATATCAAGCATTAAATAACAATAAATGACATTAAATGTAAATAAGGAGAATGTTTCATCCAATATTGAATGAGGCGGGTATTCTTCTTTCTGACAATGATGTTTGACAAATAACTATGAGAATATTGAAAACTTTCTCGGATCTGATGGGAAAAGTATAGAATAATCCTAAAGGACGAATCTCTTTAAAAAGGTGATCTTTGTATTTATCTAGAGACTCCTCTTTTCAAGAGAGTTCTTATCAAAGAATATTACATACCTATCACCTGATTTCTCTTTCTATTTATCAGGGACATATCCCTAATTAACCCTAAAAGTACAAACAGAAGGAATATTCAATGGAATATTCCCTCAAAAATCATGTCACTAAAATAGTCGTTGCTTCCCCTTCTGATACTTGACATCGGCCACGATCGACTGCTCAGCAATTAGATCCATTAGTTATTAGTCGATCTTGGCGAAATTACTTTTAATAATACCATATTGTATCGAATATCCTTAGTCAGATTTTGACTCATACAGTTGGTCCCTCCGCTAATTGAGATCGTCTCTCAGACGACCTCGATGAGCGGACTTCGCCAGTCATAGTTGAGAGATTTAGGTGGGCGGGTCAAGTAATGATGCTCATGGCGAAGTGGTAACGTGGCGTCTCGTGACCGTAACTTACCGTTACGTCGGTTCAGAATGACTTCATGACATCATGCGTCATTATTACGCGTTTTCCCGACGCATTGCGTCCCTTCTTGTGCCTCTACCGTTTCGATATTTGTGCATCGATAATATGTATTCTCGATTAAGGTGCCTGTGTTTTTTTATAAATAGGGATAGGAGACCCTCTATTTGATCCTTTGTGTTTTCAGGCATTCGAACCTCTATATCTATCTTTCTTCTTCCCCAGTGTTCTTGCTTTCGTTGTTTCCATCTTTACATCACTGTTTTTCCTGGTTTCAGCAACTTCTGCTACTCTTATCTCCTTGGTGTTTGCACTTTCTTTGCATATAAACAACTAAAGATAGTTAATGCATCTTTCAATTCTGAGGGGACCTCTGACCCAGTTCCATTGGCAGTGAGCATGCCCCCCATGGCGATGGGGCTACCATTGTAGCAGAGGATGAGAGCTTCCCTAATGTCGATGAAATAATCCCTCGCAATGACAAGGCTAGGTTGGACTTCTCTAAGCTACCCGAGGACGATCCTGAGCATGCGGAATCTGAAATGGATGTGGTTTCCCTTGCTAACTTTAGGGCCAAGTTCAAAATCACGGCCCATATTGACCTGGTCCCGACCGGCCTTGATGTGGTACAAATTCACCGCCCCGGATATTGTGCATTCTGCGCGTATCCATTCTACGTGGGATATTCCTTTCCCCTTCGTAGGGACTGACTTAATCCTGCTTTTGTCGTTACGTTGGAGAGCTTCGAGCAAGGCGAGGGCTCTTACTCTCGTGTTCTACCTAACGAGTGCCATGACGAGATCTGTCCTTGGTGCGACTGCGGACAAGCCTACTCAGCTGACCACTTCTTCTCAGCCCCCGGCATTGCGTAGATCTAGTCGACCATCTGCGGCCCCAACAATAGAGACTCTGGTCCCTCTCATGCTGTATTTGATAGACGAGTCATCGCGGAGCGAGGAGGACTTGGTTCCGCTCCAGATGAGGAGGGTGGATGGCGGGGACAGGACAGTTAGAGCTGCAAAATCTACAAGGAGCGACCGTGAGACGGCCATTGCTACATCGGAGAGCGATGCCAATCTACCAACTGTAGCTATATTGTCCACGGGGGTCGTGGAAGATGTTCCTTTGCCCGAGTTTGCAGTTAAAGTTGGAGGGCTATCTGAGGCTGCGGATGTCGTGCTGAGAAATGATCATTCATCCTCGAGACAAGTTGGCATTTCTTCGTCGGCCGAGGAGAGAGGAAAGGACATTGCCGAGGACAGTTAGGAAACCAGTTCTGACGTCGATCCCGAGGAGGTGCGGATGTTGAGTGAAGGATTCACTCGGGTGGAGGTGAGGTTGGAGGGGTCTACTCATACCATTGTAGTCCCCCTGGACCGTGACTTTCATGGTTCCCTCCTTGGGTCCCCTTTGTTCTAACGCGGAGGGAAAGACCCTAGATACATTCAGTGATACCGCCCTGTCATCGAGAATAGCCGACCTTTCCCCGAGGGTGAGTCTCCGATCTTCCTCGTTTCTATGCCTTGCATTTTTCGCACTTTCTTCTTTCTTTCTTTTCTTTCTTGTTTTTTTTAGATTGGTTTTCTTCCTCTTTTGCTTTCTCTTTTTTTTAGACCATTATCTTGGAGAATGAGAGTGCTCGGAGAGGCGCGAAGCCATTTTTAAGAAAATGGAAAGAAAGTATTGCGAGTACCACGTCAAGCACCGCGAGATCTGTAGGTGGTTCTGTGTGAGTGGTAATTTCCAAGCTATCAGAGACGAGCTGAAGCAGAAAGTCGATGAGCTTATGAGGGTCATCAGTAAATGTAGCGAGCTCGAGGGAGCACTCAGAGATAAAGAGGAAGAGCTTGAAGTGAGCAAGAGAGTTGAGGCTGAGCGTGCGGACCTTTGGGCCCAAGTGGTATCTTTGCGGGCTGAGCTAGAGCAGTGTTTGATCAGGGGCGATGCTTTGAGCGATGAAGTCGTCGAGAAGACAACAAATTTGGAGAAGGCCGAGTTGGCTTGGTTGACGGCTTTGGCAAAGGTGGAGGCAGTGGAGGATGCAATTCGCGTCCTTCGGTATGAATGGGTGAATGATTCGGAGACGGCCAGGCCCAGGGAGGAGTGGCTTGAAGAGCAAATTGGGGGGCTGGAACAAGAGGTTTTGAACCTCGGTGATCAGATCGTCACCCTCGAGGCAAAAAAAATGCAATTTTTGGCTCAACTGTCCTCTTCTCACATTTCTACTTATCCTTATGTTCCGCGGGATTTGTACGAGAAGTGGATCCACGACGAGGCCCAGCTAGACATTTTTCGGGATTTGATGACGGCGAGGAGGGTTCTTGAAGTTGATTTTGAGGATGCTCGTGCTAAGGCGCGTGCAACTCGGTCCGTCTGCGGTTATGATCCTACTACACTGGGGATCGACGATGGCGAAGAGGATTTAGACGATATTGAGCAGGGTGCTTGGTACAAGGACGAGTACCCTGATGGTGATGGCGATGGTGGAGATGGCGTTGCTGAATAGTTATTCCCTTGTAATTTTTGCGTTTATTCTTGCGGGCATTTGTTCAGCCCTTGTAAAAATGTATTTTTGAATATGGAATGCTATTTTTGCTGTTTGTTTCTGAATATTCTCCGTTTGGTCTTGTATGTTTTTATCGTTTGGTCTCCTTGACTATAATAATTTTGGATTTAGTCGTGGTCAGGCTGGTAGGTGTTAACTCGAACAAGGTCGAGTGCAGATTAATTCGAACGAGGTCGAATATGACTTTAGTTGATACGAACGAGGTCGAATGTCACCTTAATTATTTCGAGCGAGGTCGAATGTGACTTTTATTAATTCGAACGAGGTCAAATACGAATTTAATTAATTCGAACGAGGTCGAATGTCACTTTAATTAATTCGAACGAAGTCGAATATAAGTTGATTCGAACGAGGTGGAGCGTGAGTTAGTTTGAGCAAGGTCTAATATTAATTCAATTAATTCTAACGAGGCCAAATGTAATTTGATTCAAACGAGGTTGAATGTGAGTTAATTCGAGCAAGGTTGAATATTACTTCAATTAATTCGAACGAGGCTGAATGTAAGTTGATTCGAACGAGGTCGAATGTGAGTTAATTTGAGCTAGGTTGAATATTACTTCAATTAATTTGAATGAGGCTGAATGTAAGTTGATTTGAACGAGGTCGAATGTGAGTTAATTCGCGTGCGAGGTCGAATGTTGCTCTAGCTAATTCGAATGAGGTCGAATGTTACTTTTGCTTGATTGATGCGGCGTTGTTTTGGCGAGAACATGGGCGAACGTCATGTTCTTGTGCTTTGCTTATATATATTAGAGAAAATGACATGTTTTTCGGGCTGGCATTCCAGTCCCGATCTATCTAGTCCCTTCATTGGTCGACCTGGAGAAGTATTGAGAGGTTGGGCAATGAATTGATTGACCAGTGTCCTCACATGTTCGTACTTTAGCCTGAAATGTCCTCATGGTCGCCTCATTAAAAACCTTCCCAAGAAAACCCAATTGGTATAATACTCAAGTGAGGGAAAAATAGTACGGCTCGGAGAACGTTTTTCCTTAGAAGTTGAAGTACTTGAGGTGGGCGACATTCCAGTTGTTTGGTAGTAGTTTCCTTACCATTGTTTCTAGTTGAAATGACCATTTGTTTGCTGCTGCCGATATTTTGTGTGGGCCATCCCAATTCATTCCTAATTTTCCCTTTCACGGGTCTTTGCTTCCTTGTGTTTTGGCCTTGAGCACGTAGTCCCCGATTTTGATTGATCTGACCTTGGCATTTTTGTTGTAGTAGCGTTCTGCCTGTTGTTTTTGGGCGATCATCTTTATGTAATCCATATCTCTCCATTCTTCGTCTTCATCGAGTTCCTTTCTTCTTCTTTCGTCGTTCTTCGACCCGCTCTCGTGGGAGTATCTCAAACTTGGTTCTCTGACCTCGACTGGTATTACTGCATCAGTCCCATAGACTAATGAGTAGGATGTCTCTCATATGCTCATTTTTGGCATTGTGCGGTATGCCATATCACTTCTTGCAGTAATTTTGGCCATAGTCCCTTGGCGTTCTCGAGCTTTTTCTTCATGATGTTCAGTATTGATTTATCGGAGGATTTTACCTGCCCATTGCCTGCGGAATGGTATGGGGTGGAGAGTATTATTTTGATATGCCACTTCCCGAAGAACTCGGTGACTTTTTTCCCCATGAATTGGGGTCCATTGTCACAAATTATCTCTTTGGGCAAGGTGAAGCGGCACCAAATATTTTTCCATATGAAGGGGATCAGTTCTTGTTCGCGTATCTAGGTGAATGCTCCTGCTTCTACATATTTAGAAAAATAGTCAGTTAAAACCAAAAGAAATCGTATGTTACCACGCCCCACAGGGAGGGGGGCGACGATATCCATCCACCACTTGATGAAAGGCCATAGTGAGGTGACTGAGTGGAGGTGCTCGCCCGCTTGGTGGATCATAGGGGCATACCTTTGGCATTGCTCGCATTTTCTCACGAAGTCAACAACCTCTTTTTTTCATAGCGAGCCAGTAGTAGCCTGCTCATATGAGACATCTGACCAGGGCCCGATTGCCGGAATGAGCTCCGTAGTGGCTTTCCTGGACTTCTTCTAGAATGCATCGTGCCTGATTTGGGCCTAAGCATTTTTTTAGGGGGCCGTCATACGTCTTTTTGTATAGGTCATTGTTGATGACACTGTACCTGGCCGCTTGCATTCGAAGCTTCTTGGCCTCTTTTTTATCATCTGTGAGCATGTCGTTCTGCAGGTATGTAACAATACGGTTGCGCCAGTCCCAAGTTAGGTTTATAATCCTTACCTCGATTTGATCGATCGATGAGTGGAGGAGGGTGTCCATGTTTCCTTCTTAGGTTATGCTTTTAGTGGCCGCCGCTAGTTTGGCGAGTCCGTCTGCTTAGGTATTTTGCGCTCGAGGGATCTGGTCGAGCTGACATTCATAAAATTTGGGCAGCAATTTGCAGATACCGACCTGGTACTTTTGTAACCTTTATTCTTTGATCTAGAATGACGAGTTGAGAGTCGCAACATAGGATGAATCTCCTCGCTCCGTACTTGAGTGTCAGCCTTAACCCTGCAATCACGGCCTCATACTCGGCCTCATTGTTAGTCATGTCCAGGCATCTTATAGACTAGTGAATTACTTCGCCTATCGGGACCTCGAGTACTAGTCCTAGTCCGGACCCCGATGCATTATAGGCGTCATCAATGTACAAAATCCATAGATCTTGTATTTGAGGAGAGGTGTTGGCAGCTTCTCTTTCGACTTCAGGCATTATTTTTGCGCTAAAGTCGACGACGAAGTTTGCAAGTACTTACGAATTTATCATCGTACGCTGTTGATATGTGATATCATGTTCGCTTAACTTTGTGGCCCATTTGGCTAATCTCCCTGATAGTTCGGGCTTATGCAAAATGCTTCTCAAGGGAAAAGTCGTGACTACCGAGATGGGGTGGCACTGAAAGTAGTGTCTAAGCTTTCATGAAGCTACGACCAAGGGAAAGGCTGTGTCGACTTAGGTTTTGCTAATGTAATAGACGGGAGATTGCGTACCTTTATTTTCTCGGACCAGGACTGCACTCACCGCCACTTTGGATACGACCAGGTAGATGAGGAAGCGTTCTCCGGGCTCCGCTTTGGAGAGCAGTTGTGGTGATGATAGGTAAGCCTTTAACTTTTTAGGGCGTTGATGAGTGGCGATTTTACCACTCATTTTGGCCTTTTTTCAGTAGATTTTGTGTTGCTCAATGGATATTTGAGGTTGCTATCAGTGTATAATTGCTCTATTTGCAGGAAAATGATGCCATGAAGTGGTTGAGGTCAAATTGGAATGAAATTGAACAAAAAGATGTTGAAACGGGCAGAATACCTTCAGTGATTCCGCACCTGCGGATCTTTGGTCGCAGGTGCGACTTCGCACCTGCGGAAGATTGATCGCCCTTGCAATATTAGCCTGGAAGCGCAAGACCTCGCACCTGCGAGCCCGCAGGTGCGACTATTTGACCGTCCCTGCGTAATTTGACTTTGACCTCAAGACTCGCACCTGCGAGAGAAACCCGCTCCTGCGATTGCGCGCCGGCGGGAATTTTCCGCTCCTGCGGTTGCGCACCTGCGACAAATTGGCCGCAGGAGCGAATTTCGGGCATCAGGTCTGGATAGAAGAGTAATTTTACATTTTCCCATCCTAATCCCTATATACTCGACCTAGCAGCCATTTTTGGCGGATCTTGGCATATCTTTGGACATATCTTCAGCTTTGTAAATATATTTTGAGTAGAGAAGAACAAGGATTGATTTGTGGGTTTGCACACACACTTTGGATTTGTAGATTTCGACATTGTGGTGAAGTTTTCTTTACCCATTTGTGTTTATTTCTTCATTTCCTTGCTTTGTATTGTATATCTAAGTGTGTAGTATTTTTCCAACACTAGAATATGGTTTATGGGAATATTCATGTTTAAAGTGTGGATTAAATACCTTGTTGTGCTTATGTATTGAATGATTTTCATATATTTATGAAGTGGGTCTTTGTTATTTTAATTATTCTTATTCTTTAATGTTTCCAAAGGGATTAGATAACCCTAGGACTCTCCCATTAACTCCAAATTAATTTTGGAAAAGATTATTTGGGGTTGGAAAAGATTAATTAACAAGAACTTGAGGATTTAACCCTCATTTTATAGATTCTACCTAGGGATAGGATTGAACTACTTGTAGCCAAACCCGGAAGTGCTTAATCTCCTAATTGGGTTAGGAATAATTCATTTAGGAAGTCTTGTTAGTCTTTGGGAAAAACTAATTAAGAAATGTTATCCGTGGCTAATTAACATTACCCGCTAATATTTGAAAAATCGTGAAATACATTGGATCGTTACTCGAGTGTAATACCCGAAGCATCGATACTTGTTGCCATCGATCATTTTACTCGCTTTCTAGGTTAGTTTATATTTTCGCATTTAGCTATAAAAAATTATCAAAAACCCAAAATCTTAATTATTTGTCATTGCGCGATTAGTGATAACCCTCTAGCACTCCTAATCGCCCTCATATTGTTCTCTGTGGGATTCGACCCCAACCTTGTTGGGTTACTATATTTGACAACGATCGCTTGCACTCTTTTAAGGTGTAACACATTCAGGGGTCCATTGGAGGTTGTTGTATTTCTTAAGTACGCCAATGAACTTATGGTATCTATCAGATGACCGTGAGATGAATCTCGACAGGGCGGCTATATGACCGGTCAGACTCTGAACCTGTTATTTGTTGATTAAGTTCTCCAGTATTCCCTCTATAGCTTTGATTTAGTCGGGTTTGACCTCGATGCCTCGTTGTGATACTTAGAAGCCCAGGAATTTCCTCGAGGTCACGCCAAATGCGCATTTTTTAGGATTCAATTTCATTCTGTATCGCCTGAGTATATCGAAAGCTTCTTTCAAATGATCGATGTGATCCTCTTTCCTTTTGGACTTGACCAACATATCGTCTATGTAGACCTCCAAAGTTTTGCCGATTTGGTCTTTGAACATCTTTTCCACCAACCTCTAATACGTCTCCCTCGCGTTTTTCAGTCCAAAAGGCATCACCCTACATCAATAAGTTCCTTGGTGGGTGATGAAGGTGGTTTTCTCATGGTCTTCCTCTTCCATGAGGATCTGGTTGTAGCCCGAGTATGCGTTTAAGAAGCTTAGCATCTCGTGCTCGGCTGTTGCGTCAATGAGCTGGTCGATATGGGGTAACGGGAATGAGTCTTTCGGGCATGCTTTGTTCAAATCTGTGAAGTCTATGCACATCCACCATTTTCCGTTCTTCTTTTACACCATGACCACGTTGGCGACCCATTGGGGGTATTTTGATTCTCTGATGGAGCCGTTTTCCAGTAGCTTTTCAACATCTTCGCGGACTGCATCATTTATTGCAGTATTGAACTTCCGCCTAAATTGCCTTACCGGGGGTAAAATGGATTGACGTTTAACTCGTGTGTCGCTATCTCCTTCGGGATAGCTGACATGTCTGCATGGGAAAAGGAAAACAAGTTTGCGTTATTAGTTAAGAAATGACAGAATTCACCTGGTTCTTGAAGTTTGTGGCGGATGTAGGCTTTCTTGATATGGCTGTTATCACCGAGTTGGACAGGGTCGAGATCTTCCACGGTTGATCCCGTGGCCTATATGATTTCGGGGTCTTTTATGACGTCCTTCCCTTCATCACCGCTCGACCTCGACCTTGTTAATTGCTATGCCTTTTTTGTCTTTGCCCTTCATTTGTTAGGTGTATGTACAATCCTGGGCGATGCAATAGCTTTCTTGAGAAATGCGTTGTTCTCCTTGGATGCTGAATACTCCCTATGGGGTGAGAAATTTGATTACTTGGCACAAGCTGGAGGGGATGGCCTTCATGGCGTGTATCCAAGGCCGACCTATTATGGCGTTGCACGTCGTGTCTTGATCCATGATGTGGAATGAGGTCTCTAGAGTGACGCCGCCGGCCAGGACTGGAAGTGTGATTTCTTGAGACGTCCGTTCAACCCTTTTTAATTACGGTTAGTGGGATGCAGCGTGGCACTATCTTATCCTTGAGTTTCATCTATGCAAGTAAACGAGGGTGGATAATGCACATGCCGCTCCCATCCTCCACCATAATACATCTCACATTTCTATCTAATATGTGTAAAGTGATAACAAGAGCATCATACTGAGGAAAAACCAAACTGTGGGTATCTGACTTATCGAATATGATACTTTCTTCGAGTTCGTCGTACCGTTCATGATGATCGACCTTTTGGGTTTGTGGGTGATGGTGAATTTTACACTGTTGATTGATGTTTCATCGCCCCCTCTGATGATCATTTTAATGGTTCGAGTTGGAGAAGGTGGTTTTGCTGGGCCCTAGTGTTGTTCGTGTCCTCGAGCGAAGTTGTCCCTTCCTTAGTCGCTTAACAGCTCTTTCAAGTGCTCTTGATGAAGCATGTTCACGACCTCTTATCTTATGGCGATGCAGTCCTCGGTTTTATGACCTCGTTCCTGGTGGAATTCGCATAGGGCGTTTGACTTTCTAGTGTTCGGGTCGGACCTCATCTTCTGCGGCCACTTCACTTTTGGACCGAGCTTCTCCAGTGCGTAGACTATTTCTAAGGTGAAACACAAAAATTGTGAGCATATAGTAAGGGAGGCATACCTCTCTCACTTCGGTGAGTCCATTTTCTTGGCCTAGATAGGCCTTTATCGCGGCGAGATGGCGGCATGATAGTGCCTCTGACATATGGTTGATTTCTTTGTCGGTTGGGTCGTGGACCTGCTAGATTCCTTATGTTGTCGTTTCTCCAATATTTTTTGGACTCGGCTCTTACTGAGGTCAACCCTTAGGTTGGCCTATTTAGATCGTCTTCGTCAGCTCGGACTTAGGCGTAATAGGCGTTGTGTATTTCGTCCCAAGAGGTCGGGGGATATTTCATGAGCCGACCAGCAACTTTCTGATTGCCCTTGAACCTCTTTTGTTCAACCCATTCTGGAAAGCTGCTACAGTCATTCCTTTGGACACATTCGGTAAGGTCATCCTTACACGGTTGAATCGAGCGAGGAAGTCCCTCAGTCCTTCACCGGATGATTGTTTGATAACTAATATATCATTTACTCTCGTATCTGCCTTCTTAGCTCCGGCATGGGCCATTACGAACTTGTCGTCCATCTCTTTGAATGTTTCAATGGAGCATGCGGGGGAGCTATGAATACCAAGTTAATGCACCCCCGGTAAGGGTTTCGCCAAACTATTTCAATAAGATGGATGATACTTGCTCTTTGGCGAGGTCGTTGCCTTTTACTGCGATGACATAGTGAGTCACATGATCTTCAGGGCCTGTCCTATCATCATATATTTTCAGGTACGGCGTCATTTTGAAGGTTTTAGGTATGGAATATGGTGCGGCTTCATCACTGTACGGCTGGTCAACAAACCAACCGACGTCTATTTTTGGTAAGAGTTTTGGGGAGCCCGGTATTTTGTCTACCCTTTCATGATGCTCTTTCATTTGGTCTCGGAGCATTTTGTTTTCGTTCTCCATTTCTTCCATCTTCCTTAAAATGGCTACCAGGGTGTCATCACCTACATTATTAACATTGTGAGTGTTACCTGCTACGGCAAGAGGAGGGCCGTGCTACTCGACAACGATTGGTGCAACGCAGGTCCTTGAGCTCTCTTTGATTGAATTTTGAGCGGGTTTGTCAAGGATGCTGGTCAACGTATTAGTCACCGAAGCTTCAAGCAGCTTCTTCACCGCCGGTGGTGCCTCTTCGGTTATGGACGTGGAGGCTCATTTACCGTGGATGTTGTGATACTACCGTGAGGAAGGGGTGAGCCACTTTGTCTGGGAGAGGCGTTTGGCGTTACATCCTCACCCTCTGTTTCAGAGACCTCGTTGATGGTGTTTAAGAGGTTGGTGGTGAGATCGGCTACCGCCTTCATCCTTTCTTCTCTGTTACCTAACAGGTTAGATCTGTATGCACAAGAAAGTATAGGGTTTTGCATTTTTTTTGGCTAGTTATAAATTTGGAAGACTAAGCGGGCGTTGCAAATATAATCTGAGTACTTAGCCCAAAGTCGAATCCCACAGGGAACTAACGTATCAAATGTTATTGTTAGACTACTAGATTCTCAATAATCAATTTCCCCAAAGGTTATGAATATCACTTTTTGGTATTTTTACTACTACAGTTGATGGAATTAAACAAACTAAAAGACAACTAATATTTAGATGTAAACAGATGCGATAAAGGTCTAAGATTATGGTTTCCTCCGTTGATGAAATCCCTTCTTGTATATTTCCTATAGTTTTGGTTTAGTTATCTCTATCAATCATGAACATTCAGGTATCATAAATCTCTCTCAAGTAATTATGATAATCTACTAGACGCACTCTCTCAAGTTACGCTAGCTAAATTGCATTACAGTTCACTTTAGATTGCACCCAAGGTATCGTTATCTCTAATCCAATCTTTAAACCCTCGGTTATGGATCTATCCTATACTTTGGGAGTGGTGTTGTTCAACAATTACCTAAATATGCACTCTCTCTCGAGTAGATACACACTAAATAGGAACAACTAATTGAGGGCCCTTCAATCAACTGCAACAAGAACGTTTGAACAAAGAGCTATTGAAAACCAAGAAAAAATATATTTAAGATAACAATAAGTTCATCCTCAACGGGTTCCACCAAAACCTTAGATTAAAGAAGTTAGCTACTCATGCTCAAACACTATAAAAACTCAAAAGAAATCATAATTCTCAAAATAAAGGTAAAAGAAAGAGAATCGAAAAACTCTAATCGTTGCTTGTCTTCTCACACTTGTTTTTGCCTCCTACTTGAGTCTAAAAAACAAGCTTGGTTCACTCTTGGGCGAGTTTATAAGGTTAAAATAGGTTTAGGCTAATTATTCCCGTATTTTGCACTTTAGTCCTTCAGCTTTTCTGGTTGTCCAGTACTCGCTCGCGGCCACGGCAGAAACGTAGCGCGACCGCGGTGAAAGACCCATTTTTTTATTCTTCGCTGCCTTGCCCACCGCGCTCCAGCCGCGGTCGATCGCGGTCGCGGTGGGCTCCTTTCTAGTGATTGTAAAGACCCGACCGGTCATTCCGTAGAATCTGAATCTTTATTACTGTTATTGCCTTATCATGCACTATTTATACTGTTTAGGATGAGTTGGAGTTGGTTGGCTCGTGTTCGGAATGGTTGTAGTAGGAATTGAGACACTTAGTCTCTAAAAATAGTTTTATGGTTGAAAAAGTCAACTGAGAGTTGACTTATTGGTAAACGACCTCGAAATACGGATTTTATGGCTCGGATTGCTTCGTTAGGTGATTTGGGACTTAGGAGTGTGTTCGGAATATTTTTGTGATGTTCGGTGTAGAATTAGTCTTGAATTGGCGAAAGTTAGTTTTTGGCGATTTTCGGTCGGTAGTGGAAAATAGGCTATCAGGGTCGGAATGGAATTTTGACAGTTGAAACAGGTCCGTAATGTCATATTGGATATGTCTGCAAAATTTCAGGTCATTCGGATGTGTTTTGGTTGGTTTCGACATCTTTGGTGGAATTTAGAAGTTTCAAAGTTCATAGGCTTGAATCCGAGGTGAATTTAGTATTTTTGCATTGTTATTGGTGATTCGAAGGCTCGACTAAGTTTGTTTCATATTATGGGACTTGTTAGTATACTTGGTTGGGGTCCCATGAGGCTCAGATAAGTTTTGGAAGAGTTTTTGGAAGATTTTGGCGTTAGAGCATAAACATGTATCCAAAGGTTCATTTTTAGTTGTAGAGATCGAAATTTGATTTTGAAACTTTCGGGGTTTTGATAATGAATTATAGGAGTGATCTGGAAAGTTTGGTCTAATTTCATCAAGTCGCGATTGGGTTTTTGACGCGAAATGTGAGTTAATTGTTTAACGAGCGAAATGAGTATCGCACTAAGCAAATGAGCTCTGAATTGATTTTCGATTGAAGGACTATGTTCGTATTATTATTTGTGACTCATAGGAACAAGAATCATCGAATTCCGAATTCGTATGGTGGAGTTGGAGCCTTCTTAGTGAAAATAAACATTGATGGTGCAACAGGATCTGGTGCACACCTTTAGCGACCAGATTTGGTACTTTTAGCGAGGGGATTTTGCTTTTAGAGACCAGAATTGGGTCTTTTTAATGCTGTTCAGTTTTTTCTAGACCATTTTAGCATTTTTTGGGTGAAAGAACACGGCTTGGGGTGATGTTTGAGCAAGAAATTATGGGAAATCTTGAGGTAAGTCACTTGTGATTATTTCTACTCCATAATATTAAATTATCATCGAATAATCCGACAATATTACATGTTTTTGAAGTGTTTAATTGGGGAAAATCAGTAGAAAAAGGTGAAATTAGGGCTTGAGTTTAAAAGACCTTTTAGGGGCGATTTGAGGGATCAAACGGACTCCGATTTCAGAGTTCTTTATATGTACGGACTCGTGAGATCATGGGGATCGTTTTAATATAAATTTTGTCGAGTTCCAAGACGTGGGACCCGGGGTCGGGTTTTGACTAATTTCTGGTTTTGTGCATAAAGTTGATATTTTTCGATTGGGTTTCATTCCCTTAGAATATTTTGATGTAATGAATCTGAAATTGATAAACTTGGAGCACTCGGAAGTTGATTCGAGGGGCAAACGTATTGCGGAGTAGCTTTTCGGGCTAGTTTGAGGTAAATAATGTCTTTAAATCCTGCCCTGAGGGTATGAAACCCCGGATTTTGCATCCTTTCATGGATTTGGAGTGACACACACACTGGATGACGAGTGTGGGGCGTGCACAAATTGGAAATTTGGAAAAATATTCCTTTTTAGGCAACTATTGAGTTGCGAAACTAATTTTAAAGCATATGAGTTATAATATTACTATGTTTTGATATATTTGGGCTGTAAGCCATGTTTGGGACCTAGTGCCGATCTGTTTTAACCCCTTGGGGGCTATTTTACTGATATTCTCACTACTTTGAAACTATGATTTTACACTCAGTCTTTCTTGTGAAATTATTGACACTCTTATTTGATAATATTATTATTTCCTGAAATGAAATACTGTTTTGGGTCGAGAACCCCGTTTTATTCATGGACCGAGTGGCATGCTGAGAGTGTCTGACTGAGTGAGGCCGAGGGCCCATGTTGTGAAGATGTTATGATATGAGAGAGGCCGAGTGCCTGAGAGTGATGTATGCCATGATGTGTCTTGTTTATAGCGCTTGGGCTGTAGGAGCCCCTCCGGAGCTGTACACACCCCCAGTGAGCGCAGGTACCTACTGAGTGCGAGTGCCAAGTGATGAGTGATCGGGAGGCATGAGTGACAATGAGGTTGCCCGCGGGGATGATATTGAGTGATGGTGAGGTGTTGAGGGAATTGTTACGAGTGATGATTATGGCCGAGGGGAAGTTTTATGATGATATTTTTACTGAGCTTTGACTATGATTCACTTCATTTTTCAAACTGATATTACTGAGAGTTTTACTGAGAAATACTGGAAAACTTATACTTGTTTCAAAGGATTTTGTGGAAAACTGATTTTCGAACTTATGTATACTCTATTGAGACTTGATGTTTTACTGTTTTGTGGATTGGTGTTTTGTGTTGTGTTTTTCATATACTTCAGACTGTGATTTATTTTCGTTACTACTGGGTTGGCGTACTCATCATTACTCCCTGCACCCCTATGTGCAGATCCAGGTACTGGTTCGGAGCAGTAGTTGTCCGAGTTCGTTGTCATAAGCGTTTGGGATTTTGGGGTAGCTGTCCAGCGTCCGCAGCTTCTCCATTTCCCTTCCTTTATTAGTATTAGTATTTTATTCCTAGACATTGGTTATGACATTACACTACAACAAAAGGGTGTTTAGCGGCAATACAAAACGGTTTTAGCGGCAATAACAATAGCCGCTATATCTTTTACCGGCCATTGGTGTTTAGCCGCTGATGTTGGGGTCCCTAAAGCCTATAGCGGCTATTGTGACAAAAGCTGGTAAAAGGTATGGTTTATTGCCACTAAAGATTATTATCTTTAACGGCAATTGTTTGCGGCAATTATAATGGCTACTAAATCTAATCCATAACGGCTAATTATACTACTTTAGCAACCATTTTTTATAGCTGCTAAATTCAAAATAATTGCCGCTAAAAGTTCACATCATTAACGGCAATTATTTGCGGCAATTATTATGGCTACTAAATCCAATCCATAATGGCTAATTATACTCCTTTAGCAACTATTTTTATAGCCTCTAAATACAAAATAATTGCCGCTAAATGTTCGTATCTTTAACGGCAATTATTTTGTGGCAATTAAAATGGTCATAGTATCCCTTCTGAAAACATCTTAGTTTGCCATTTTAGTGGCTATTATGTTTAACAAAATTTTCGCTAAAAGTCAATATTTTTAACAGCAATTGTTTTATAGCAATTATAATACCTGCAATATCCCTTGTAAAACATCTTAATTTGCCCATTTATCGTCCATTTATATAGTTGGTATATCCACCTAAACAAGCGCTAAAAGTCACAAGCACTAATATCAATATTGTAGCCACCATTAATAATAGTTACTGCATTTATCCAAAATATGACCCAAATAAGAA